>BHFT01005611.1:0-46597 GCA_004320025.1 Laticauda laticaudata | reverse complement strand
TCAGTTTAACCTGGTCAACCAAAACTTTCTCTTCTTATCTTCCTCCTGCACATTCTTTTCTGGTCAAGTTCTTCTTCTTTGAGGTGGCCATTTCTGATCATCGCTGCAACTGCCTTCAGGAAAGGGAGTAAAGGCCAGCTGACGAGGAGAGATACGGCTCTCCTTGACCCTGCTGGCGGTCTGCCCCCTCTTCACCACCTCCACAGGATGGCTTAGCTCTGAATCCAGCCGGCTCGGGGCGCTCCGGCGGAGAGCACAGATCAAAACTGCGCACGATCGTGGATTTCGGTCTGTTGCTGAAGAAGCTCGAACCGGAAGCCCCCCTGTACGATTATTAATGTAGCATAATATCTCATCTTATTTTACAATCACATCCTATTGCTGATTTAGATCCCTTTTTTTTTAATGACCCCTTTCACCAATTTATCTCTGTTCTGATATACCGGTAGTCCTTGACTTTCAAATTTCCATTATTAAGGAAGGCATTTGTTATGTGAGTTTTCCCCCATTTTAATGACCCTTTTTTTTGCCAGAGTTGTGAAGTGAATCACTGCAGTTGTTAAGTGAATCATTAAGCAAATCTGGCTGATGACTTTGCTTGTTGGAAACTGGCTGAGAAAGAGACAAATGGTGATCACACAGCCATGGGACAGTGCAGCCATTACAAATACAAGCCAGTTGCAAAGCGCCTGAACCATAGGGATGCTGCAAGGGTCGTTAAGTGAGAAAAATTGTCATAAGTTCCATTTTTTCAGCTGTTGTAACTTGGAAAGGTCACTGAACAAATGGTTGTAAGTTGTTTTTGTTTTCTAAATGAAAAATGTATCTATTCAGGATCAGTTGTACCCACAATACATAGAATAAGGGATAAAATGTCCTATAAAGAGATGTACAAGATTTAATAGCACCACACATCAAATGGTAATACACAAAATATCGTGAACAAGAGGCATCAAAAGCACCATAATTAGTTTCTCTTACACAAATGACCAATGCAAGTGTTGTCAGAAGAATAAAGACAAGTTTTATGGCAGAAGGATCCCCCCCCCCTTTCTTCATGAATCACCCCATCATATAGCACTAGGAGACTTGGCTATGGGACTCCTTCTGAAGAATGATTTGAACTGTATGAATAATTGTGAGACTATGAAAAGCTGCAGGCCCACACAGAAAGAAACACAGTATGTGACCCTTCATGGCTTTGGTAGATAAGTAGTTATGGTAATGAAAATCCGTTGTTTCCAGCTGACTTCGCATTCATTGTTGAAGTGGTTACCCTTTTGTTTCATTACAAGCTACAATTATGAAGTACAATTATGGAATTCCTGCTTGCAACAAAGATGTGTTTATATGTAAGAATTGAGTATTCAGGAAATCTTTGAAAAATTTTAAGCATAAATGTTTAAGCATGGGTGTATAAGAGCGACTGTTTTAAAATTACTGCATCATGGCCAATTTTAAATATACTAGGGGGAAAAACAAATGAAACTTGATAGTTATAAACATTGTTTCATGTCACAGCAATAATTGGTCCTGGAAGGAATCATCACAGGATTGGATTATTTTATTTTGATGTCTCAGAACTTCCAAATATTTGTAGCAAAGCCTTGCTAATTTTTTGTGTTTAAACAAGATTAAAAGGTTTTTATTTGAAGTATTTACTCCAGTCATTTTATAATTATAAAAAAAAATGTATAGAGGTATTCCAAATTAATTTAATCAGCATCTCCATTGATTGACTTTATGTGATCGTGACCAATAAAATAACTAAAATTTCACTGGACATTTTAAAAATAACTATTTATCAAATATTTATATAATACATATTCCAAAGCAGGGTTTTCCCAACCTTGGAAACTTTTAAAGTGCCTGGATTTCAACTCCCAGAATTTCACAGGCATCTTAATGTCACCAAGGCTCTAAAGCAGCAGTCCCCAACTCCTGGTCCGTGGACTGACACCAGGCCTTAGCATGCCAGAGAACAGGCCGTGCAAACAAGCAAAACCCCATTTGCAGGATGCAAGCAGCATGAAACCACGCTGCCTCTGGTCCAAGGAAAAAAATAACACTCTCCAGGGAACTGGTCCCTGGTCCCCAAAAGATTGGGGAGGGCTGCTCTAAAGCATGATAATATGTGTATAAGAATGTCTTATTGCCTCAAGTGACTCTCTGAGAGAAAAAAGATTCCACAGTTGCAATGGCAATTCCAAAATGTTTTCACCTGATGCACTGTGGGCTGAGAAAGAAATCTGATTTTGGAGGAAAAACTCCTATGTCAAGCTCCCTTTTCCTTCCTGCCATTGTATTTTTCAAAATAAGACAGATGAGAAAGAATACATTATTAGAAATATCTATGGATCTGCTGCATACCTCACCATTCTTCAGCTGGACTGAATTAATTCCTGCTATTATTTGCAACTGGATGGAAATAAATGATGCAAACCCTCACCTCTCTTTCTCCCTGTGCTGTGAGCTGAAGGCAAGCTAGTAGGGCTTTCCATTCCACACAAAAGCAGCATGACTACCTGTATCATTTTCTTATTTCAATGAACATATTCATTGATTTGCTTCACAAACTAATCTACAGGTACAAAACAAATGTATTGCCTTTTTTTTCCTTGGGAAACTTTAACATATGAAAAAAGTAATTATTGAATATTAAAGAAAACAATAGCAACAGATATAGAAAATACTTTATCTTAATTTGTAAACGCATTATGAAAAACTTCACCGCATGAAATAATACTGATGCATTGCAATTTCATGCCATGTGCTGCAGATTAGCGACCAAAATTTGGATGTCTGTCAACAAATATCTCCAAACTCTATTATATAACTTGATTTATCTCTGTTTTTCAGGCGCCAAGAGAACCTCCCCATTTTCGATTACATATTGCACAAAGAGGTGGAATATAAGAAAAGATCTAGGAGATAAAAGCTATCAGAAGACATAATTTTGAATTGCCATGACTGACTGTACACGATGAAGGACTTTATATCACAAGTGATTTGTTGCTCTTAGGGCTTAAATTTCTGGCTGCTGAACTTAATTGGTTATGGGTACACTTAAGCACCAGCTCTGACTTTGCATCCCATATCAGGGTAAGATCATCATTTATGGGATGGCACATCTTTGCCCGGAGGCAGGGATGGTACATAGTTAATTTTAGTGGCTTCTCCATATTTTTCACATCAACAAACCTCTGGAACTAAAGTATTTTTGCTGCAAGATTACACTTTCTAAATATATAATGCATTTTAACACCATCATGAGGAATTCACTACGTAAAGCATCATGTACCTCGGGCAAAGGTCTCTTAATTTGGCAACTTTAAGACTTTTGAACTTCAACTCCCAGAATTCTCCAGCCAGCATAGGAGGGAGGGAGGGAGGGAGGGAGGGAGGGAGGGAGAGAGAGAGAGAGAGAGAGAGAGAGAGAGAGAGAGAGAGAGAGAATAAATAAATGAATGAATGAATTGTGGAGTTGAAGTCCACAAATCTTAAAGTTGCCAAGTTTGGGGACCCCTGACCTAGGGTTACCAGATATCTGAATAGTCAAAGAAAAAGAGGAAATATGATGGAAAGGGAGACATACTTTCTGTTTAACTTTCTTGGCAACTGTGACAAAAATTACAGTGAAAAGCTGCAAACAATAAGTACTTAGATCTACATGTATGTGAATTTTTTTCTTCCACAATTAGAAAGACTGGTTTTTCTATGCTCGGGTTGGGCTAAAGCCAGTCAGGAGGTAAAAGACATCAATCTGTAACTGATTAAGCTCTTGTCAATTTTAGGCAGCAGTGTAAGCTGCCTGGAGGGTACTATTTAATTAATTAAAGTCACAGAGCTGAACTTGTTAACTTGTGGTTAGCACTTATTAGGGAAGCACTGTGTCCCTAAGAAAAGCTGCTCAGGAAGAGACACTAAAAACCTGAGACAATATTTGATTGTATGGTTATGCTTACTGTACTGAGGAATAAAGGAGGACATGGCCTCCTTTTGCCCAACATCTGGTAATCCGATGTGCTCCATGATCAGAGTTGGTTCAAATATGGGAAAAACAGGGAACAATCTGGAGGTTATGCAGATATCTCTGTACAGCTGTAAGGTGACAGAGGATATCGAGTAACTATTCAAAGTTACCAAAGTTAGAAGGAAGAGGTCCAAAGAGACTATCCCTGGAATGTTCGAAGAGGCCAGGGGCTGAAGATGATGCTGTACCAGGCGCCCCAGGCATTGGTGGAGGTGGTCGACTGGACAAAGAGTTGCGTGCCCTCACAGACACAGGAGGGGATTGGCTGAAGACAGGCAGTGATGGAAGGTAGCAGATCCCCTATGATGAGGAACATCTGCCTCCCTGACTTGATCAAAGGGCATGGAGAGTAGAGCGGAGGCAAGCTCAAAGGAGGTCTGCAAGGCTGCAGAGAAGTCTCCCACCCCTTCTCGAAAGGAACACCTGGCTCAACTTAAGCAGAAGCTGGGGGAGCTTGCCTTTGTCAGGAACAATTGTTTGCTTTGGCATGCATTTCCCCGGCCTTGGGAAAAACTCAGCCTTGCCTCTTGTTTCTGCCTGTTCCTTGCCTTGTGCCTTTGCCTCATGGACTTGCCTTGCCCTGTGGACCTTGACTCTGGACCTTGCCCTGGAGCTTACATCCTGTCTTTGGACTTCCTCTCTGCCTTTGCAAATTGGTTTTGTTTCTTACTAGCTTTTGTTTGTAGGTCTGTGAGTGGCTGCCTTCAGGGAAGTTTGGGGTGGAGCCTTACCGGCTGTTGTTGGGCCATTTGTTGTAGAATTTAACAGAGCAATAAAGAATTCTACAGAAGCCTGCCTCTGCCTAAGTAACCTTGGTCATAACACCATGGCATTGAAAATTGACTAACAACATATCCTCATGGTTAGAATCATCACAGTATCTCCACAATTACATGATCAAAATTTGGGTGTTAGGCAACAGGCACGTATTTGCAATTTTGCAGTGTCCCAGGGTCATGTGATCGCCATTTGGAGTTGGCTTCTGACAAGCAGTCAATGGGGGAAGCTGAATTTAACAGCTGCATGATTCACTTCATAACTGGAATGATTCACTTAACTGCTATGGCAAAAAAAGTCATAAAATTGGGTGCAACTCACTTAACAACCAATTTGTTTAGCAATGGAAATTCTACAATTCATAATTCCAGTTGTGATCATAACTCAGAGATTACCTATAAACACCTACTGCATCTTACTTTGTGAACTTTCACTGTCAGGAACAAACATCTTATTTTAGGAAAAGTATGTCAGGAAATGCCTATGTGTTGGGAGTATTGTAGTAATGGTAATCAATAGCATTAAAAAAATTTAACATATTATTAGATCGATAGCATATTTAACACAAAATCTTTCATTATAATGAAGGATAAGGCCGATCCTTTGCCATAACCGCACAGCGCATGTAACCCTTGTAGAAAGTTAGCACCCACCCCTCTCCTAGATGAATGAAATATTCTGGGCAATATCAAAAAGGCAGAATATTATATTTCCCTGGATGAGAAAAGGAGAAACATGTTTTAAAGACAAAGCAGCTCCCTGCGCCCCCTTCAGCTCCAGGGTGATGGGATTAAGACATGGCCCTCAGGAAATGATAGGATTACCCATCTCACCACATGGCACCTGGGAAGATTGCATCAGCCAGCACTCAGGTAAAGCCATGTGGTCCAAACAAAGTCTACAAAATTCGCTGAGACCCCCACCCCTAGAAGTCTGACAGCTAATGGAATACATTTCTTACACAGGAACAGGAAACAGCGAGGCCCAACAGAGGCTATAAAACCATGCGATTCTGAGCATCCCTTCCCTTTTCGCCCAGGAGCTCCAAGGCAAGTGGTCCTGTCCACCATTAAACCTTCTTTCCAAGCAGCTTCCATGAATCCAGTGCCTTTTTCCCCACTTGGAACTGAACCCAGAAGGATATTTCTTCGAACACCCTTGATCTGTAAACATTAATCTATAAACCTATATAATGCTTCTATTGTTTGTTTGAATATGACAGCGTGCATTAACAATATTATAGGAAACAAAAAAATTAACCTGCAAGCACTTTAAAAACTTTTTACATCTAAAAAATAAATCATTTGCTGGCTTTATCTTGAATATTATTTGAGTATAAATACTGGATGTATTTGGACAATAAAGGTTTATTGAAAAAGTTTATTACTCATCCCCCCCCCTTTTTTTTTTAACTTAGTGCACTTTGTCTTTATTTGCATTAGGCTTGCCAGGAAGTACACATGGTGCACTCCCACATGATTGGCTGTGTTTTTAAAATGATTAAGAAAACAACAACAGGGACAATCTGGTCAACATTAGGAATGATTTTCTTTCCTATCAGCTTCACCATACTCCTTCTCTTCAATGTTATTTTAAAGGCAACTGTACAATTCTCACCTGCCCACTTCCTCTATTGCTAGCCTTTACCGAGCATGATTTGAATGCTATACTTAGCACTAAATTTTGGGTGGGTGGAAGGTGCTGTTTTAAAAAGCTTCCTTCTTCGATGATGAAACGTCCACCATCCCAGTAATGCTGAGTGCAAAGAATCATTTTTTATGCACGACTTCGATAGGGTTTCGTCCACAAACAAAGGCCATGCAGATTGCGATCTCTGTGTCTTTCCTGATATCAGAATAATTTTTTTTCTGCAGTCGCGAAGTACACGGAAGGGTCATTGCCTGAACAGATGACAAGTCCAAGCATGCAACTTTAGATCTGGAAGCTGCGAAATGGAGCATACAAATCCCAGCATGCAATTCTTCAAAGGAATGGCGCGACGCAGAGAGCCCGTTCCAGACTACATACCCCACGATGCTTCTGGGACGCCCGGCAAATTTTCCTATCACCTTTCAGGCCTAGCGCCTTTATGGGATCTGTAGTCCTGGTGCTTTAACCTCGTCTTGTTCGGCCGCGGCTCCGAGCTCGGCGCAGGCGCGCGGCTCTTCGGGAGGCCGTTCCTGTAGCTTAGCGATATCATAAAGTTTCTTTTTTTTCTTTGAGGAGGGAAGGCGAGGAAAGAGCGAAGCCAACGAGCTGTGAGGGAAAAGAGGGCGGGACGGCGCCGAGGACGGAGCGAAGCAGTGGCGGCTCTGCTTGCCCCGGAGGAGGCTTCGCGGGACTCAGGACCGGCTGGGCCGAAGCGGCTCTTCCCGCCCATTGACTGCGCCCGGCAAGGGATCGCGCTGCCCCGGTGGAAGCGGACGGCTGTGCCGGCGGGAGAAACGGGCGAAGGTACGCCTGAGTGGGAGAGCGAAGGGAGCGGGGCTGGGAGAGGGATGCGGAAAGGGGCATCGCGGAACCTTTTGGATGGCTGGGGAAGCCGCTTTAACGCTCGGGGGCTCCGGGGACTCCACCACCGGGGCGAGCTGCTCTTTCTCCCCGCCCCCCGCGCGGGCCATCCCCCTCGCCCCTTTCGTAGGAGAAACGTCGGTTTTAGAGGGAAGTTGAGATGGGGGGGTGCGGACCCCGACCAGCCGGGATGGAGCTTCCATGTTCAGAGGCAGCATGCTGCTGCTGAACGGCCGGTGCTGAGCAGAAATAGCAGGGACAGACTTTGTCGTCTTCGTTTTTACTTTTATTTTTGGCAGCCCTCGGCTGGCCTCTGAAGGAAAGAAAGGTGTGCTCTGGGCTTGGAGGTCGTGAGCAGTCCGTCGAACCAGCAGCCCCTTTCTTCTGCATCCAAAAGCTCCTGCTTGAGCAAGGGGCTGGACTAGAAGACCTCCGAGGTCCCTTCCAGCTCTGTTCTCTTCTGATTCGGAGGAGCAGGAGCTGAGAAGCCCCAAAGTCTGGGAAGCAGGCTGTGTTGGGAGTTCGGTCGCAAGGCGTAAGCCCCTCTGTGTTGGGCAAAGGCAAGCTGCTGGGAGACGACGAGGAAGTCAATCAGCGGGGGAAGAAATAATGGGTGTGAAGCGTTACCTGTTTAATAAGCACAATTAGGCTTGGCTTGGCCACATAGCATGCAGGTTTTCCTCTGGCACGAATGCCTATATTACTATTATCATCTCCTTTATTCATTAAACAGGGAGCTCAAGTCAACAACATTTAAAAATGTATCATAAATATTATTGACTGGCGCTGATGGTTGATACAGGTTGCTGCCTGCATCATCATCATCATCATTATAACTATTAATTTATTAACCATAAAACTCAGTCAACTGAACATTCCAAAATCCATCACAAATACTGGTACTAATGGTTGACATGGCTTGCTGCCAGCGTCCTAGATACCTTCTATTATTATTATTATTATTATTATTATTATTATTATTATTATTATTATTATTGTTGTTGTTGTTGTTGTTGTTGTTGTTGTTGTTGTTGTTATTGTTATTGTTGTTGTTATTGTTATTGTTATTGTTATTGTTATTATGATGATGATTATGCTCTTGGTGGCTTTTTTACCTGGGAGGGAAATGTTGCAGCTGCGTGGTGTAATTAAACTGGGAAATGTGTGAAGATGGTACAGCTTGCTTAGTGGCCAAAAAGGCTGATCATGTTGTGGAGTCATTCTTGTTAACCTCAGTGGGTTTTGTTTTTGTTTTAAAATGTGACCTGGTAGAGGACTCAGGATCTTATCCGACTTGAATCATAAGAGTCATTTCTGTTGTGGTTGCATGCTTTTGTTCCTATAAAGGATGGGTGGGGGCATGAATGCTTGCAACTCTTAAGTTTTCAGAAGTTGTGCACTTCGATGCGTCTCAGCCAACTGAAATCTAACTGAAACAGCTAATAAAGGACACATTGGATTTGAGTACTTTTTAATGGCTGAAAAAGTGGATTGGTGGATTGTTTTGGTTACATTATTTCTTCTGTGTCTGCTATTTTTTTGACCCAGTTAATAATGTTGCTATGCCTACTATTGATACTTATAGAATGTAATCTAGGATACTTTGACACTTATGAAACTTTTTTTTTTAAATGTAGTGTTTTGGTGTAGGTAATTCTGTATTAAATGAGAAGTATTTTTTGTTCCTGAACAACTGCAAACTTCAATATTGGTGTATAGTGTGGAGTAATTCCATGTGACATGCAAATGTGCATTGCCCAGAGTCCACTTTGATGGTTATATTAATTTGATTAACAAATAAATTCACATAAGTTCAAATGGCTGGTTGAAAGAAAATATTTTTTTCTATACTTTCAATGAGAAACATATTGAAAAATATTTTTGATTTTTCAGATCATGATTACAAAAGTATTTTTAAAATTATGGCCATATTTATTAAATTTATTTGCTGGCCATCTTATGTTGAAATATCACTCTGGGCAGTATTTACAGATGGATTTTAAAATAAGTAACGATTTTTGCAAAAGAAATGGACTCAAGATGTTGTGATAATACCCTTTTTTTGAAGCATTTATAATAACGTTTTAAAACAGCAATTGTTGACTATAAAATATGTAGCTTAGCTTTATGCATGTGCTAAGTACATTTACTAACAAAAATGGATTTTTATACATTTTAAATAGAATTGCTAAATTGAATGCAACTTTTTCTTTACATGGTTTGCTTTTTTTAAAGCAATTGTTTCCAAAGATAGTATTTTAACCTTTAGCACTAATTGAGAAATGTACAATTAAGCCTAGGTGTCATTAATTCAGTGACAAACTAGTGACCTGCTATGAGTAAAATTAAGTTTTCTATCTGCCTTTCAGGGAAGAAGTTTGACTACTCCCTATAAATCTCTTGTGTAAGAAGAGGTTATTAGATTTGCAAATTCTTGATTAAGTATTCCCTAAAACCAAATTATTTCCTGCTATTTTAGTTATTTCTATATTTACAAAATAATTAGGCTAATAATAAACATACATTTGACCAAGTAATTAGTGATTGTAGCCAATGAAGAAATTTCTCCTGCAGAAGATAGGTTTTTTTTAAACATTGCAATGAAATTGTTGTGGAGTTTAAAATATTTTTTAAAAATAACTCATGTGATTGCTCACACTAGTCCAAGTTATGATTCAGGATATGAATTGTAGTAGCCTTCAAGTTCTTATTGCTAATGCTTTCTACTTAGTAACTTTTATACCACATTATTATATACTGCACTATAATGTGATTAAATACAAATACTAACTCAAATGTTACTTGTAGAATTTTGTGATATGAGAACTTTTTATTTTCTATGTATTTATATATTTTGTTTATATATTCCTTTATTTTTTCATAAATAACTCAAGGTGGCAAATATACATAATAGTCCCTCTTCGTCCTATTTCCCCCACAACAATAATCCTGTGAAGTGGGTTGGACTTACAGAGAAATAAATAATGTATCATATAATTTTGTATTTTTCAATTACTTATGTTCATAATCTTAATTTTAGTCTGATTTTATAATTGTGTGAGCAGTTCTAAATTGTTTATATGTTGGACTGTTCATACTAAAATGGTTATAAATTGTCATGTAACATTTTATGCAATCAGTGGCCAAAGTAAAGATTAATTTCTTTTAAAAATGTTTTATACATTTCAAAATGTCTCATGCTGAGAGCTGAATAAGTATTCATGAATTTTTAAATTTATATAGCTGTGATTAAATATATTGTTTCATTCTCCTGTTTAGCAGAAAACATATTAAGGAATGATAATGTGAAATCTAGAGATTAATCCATATACTAATATATTACTGTTTTAACATAAAAGCTTCTGGTTTTTGAATTGTTGTTTTTTAACAATAATTTAACATCATCCGAGTAACCTAGCATTTGCGGTATAGGGGGCTATACCATATTGTAATAACTGCAGGTATTCATACTAATTTTAATATAAAGACAAAACAGAAGTCTATAAAATAACGTCCTATTAAATCACATCCAGAAATTTAAAAAGATTATATATAGTATAAAAATAATAACAATACATAAAGAAGTTTCCTAAAAATGCTGTTGCATAATTGTTGTGTGATAGTTTGTTTAGGATAATAGTTATATCTTAACTGCTTTTCATTTTTCACATTAACATCAATAAGCAACTCAAACTAGAAATATTGGAGAATGAACATCTGTTTTACACTGCATACATCTAAAAAAGAAAATAAACTGCAATATAGATTACTGCCTCCAGTGAAAATGGGGTAGCTTTGTGTTAAACCAGGTGTGTCAAACTGGCGACCTGCGGGCCGGATGCACCACAAGTAGGACACACCCACTTCAGCTCCAAGCAATATAAGAAACACCTGATTTTTTTTCATGTAAAGAATAAATATATTTGGATGTTTAACATCTTATACAGCTTTGGGAAATAGACAAGGCCTATAGCACATCTGGTTAATATCTGAATTTAAAATTTTATGAATAGGGTGAAGTTTGAGAATTTCTGCAAGCATATTCTTTTTAATTAGTTCTGCTTTGCTCATGTGTTGTCAAATTGGTGGCTTATTTGGTTGAAAGCTGTTCTAAACTGAAAATCTTTGCTGAATGGAAAATAATAAAAATTACTTATGGGGGGGTTAGAAGTTGTCAAGCATTGACAATGGACTAGGAAAGCAGAACACTTTTTCTAGTAAGATTATGTGATTCAAACTTGTTACTACAAGTTGGAGTTTTTTTAAAAAAAAATTCCCAGCATAATATCCAGATAATTGTTTTCGCTTATCCTAATATTAAAACATAACATCCTAACATTTTTGCTAACTTCTCAAATGAAGCAGATTAATTGAAGAAAGAATCAGGCGACTATAGTGTGGCTCTTAAAATAGTGTCTTAACCTTCAATTTGTTGATTTCCAGATGTGTTTGGATTTAATTTTGGCAATTGTTGTAACACATCTAGAAATGTATATATATATATATATATATATTAATATTTATATATATATATATATATATATATATATATATATTGTTTTCTGAGGTTTTCGCGAGTATTTGTATGTGGATCTCCCGAATAACCAGAGAATCCATATATCTACTAATTATTCTATATCTATATCTATATCTATTATCTATATATAATTATATATCTATATATCTATATATCTATATATCTATATATCTATATATCTATATATCTATATATCTATATATCTATCTATCTATCTATCTATCTATCTATCTATCTATCTATCTATCTATCTATCTATCTATCTATTATTATATATATATATATATATATATATATATATGCTGTTCAGCTTCCTTCGGGTATTTCCCACGTCATTGTAGTTGTGCTTTTAAAGTTGTAGCAACATTTCGGCAGAATCTCATCTGCCATCATCAGGCTTCTGTACTGTGTTTGTCTTGACAGACGAAGTCAATACAGAAGCCTGATGATGTGATGAGATTCTTCTGCCGAAACATTGCTACAACTTTAAAAGCACAACTACAATGACGTGGGAAAATACCTGAACAAAGCTGAATACCATACATATGTGTGTGTGTGTGTATATTTGATTAAGATTGCAGGCTAGATAGAAATGAAAAAAATAGCTAAAGGGTTCCATAGAACATGTTAAATATTAGTTGCCACTATCATTTTAACCAGAGCATTTTCCTTGATCCTGAAAAGAAAAGAAAACTACTTATATGACATTTTCTAATACTACTGTTGTGCTAAGGTCTATCTAGTGATAATTAAACATGGATAAAAATCTAAAACGTTAATTCTGCTCATATTTCAGTGAGATCAGAATATTGGCAATTGCTTAGAAATGTCCAAATGCACTATAACTTTTTTGCAGGAGAAGTGATAGGATAATACGGTATGAGAAGTATCAGGTCTGCAGGCTAAACCCCAGAAGCTGTGCAAAGACTCAAATCTTTACATTAACATTCCACTGTTTTTTTGTATTATATTCTCAAATATCCAGTTCAGTGGCTGGATTGTCCAAATTATACATAAGTCTGTACAGTAATAAAGGGAGTCCTCAGCTTACTGCTGCAATTGAGCCCAACATTTATGTTGTTAAGTGAGATATTTTAGTCTCTTTCTTGCCACAGTTAAGTGAATCATTGCAGCTGATGAAGTGTTAATCAATCTCTTTCCCCATTGATTTTGCATGTCAAAAGGTTGCAGAAAGGTGATCACATGACTTAGGGACACAGTAACAGTCGTAAGTATGAACCAGTTGCCAAGCATCTGACTTGATCACATTATCATAGGAATGCTACAAAGTTCATAAGTTTCAAAAATGGTCATAGGTATTTTTTTCAGTGCCATTGTAACTTTGGTCGCTAAAGGAACTGCTGTATCTAGTAATATACATACATACACTCACCACTTTTAATTTGCAGAAACCTTTCTCCACAACATATTCCCATATGTAACTAATAGTAGTTCCATTCCAATATGTATCTTGTAATATTTCTTTTCTGTAGAATGTGACTGTAGATTGTGAAGGGAGGGTGTGCAATGCAGAGGAGTAAAAGGCAACCCATCCTAGATATTATCAGTGCTGAGAATGAAGGTGAAGATAGTCTCTCCCTAATAGTTTACCTAGTATATTGTAGATACAGATAGTAGAGACCTCTGTCTGGCAAGATTTTGTCAACAGGTGTGAAACAATAAAAAAACTTAAGCTGGGAAGAATGACCATGTGTGTTTCTTGATTTTTTTCTGATATAGTTACTTCCTTTCAGTGTTAAAAAGAACACTGAATAAACTTCCGGGAAAGCTTTACATATGAAAAATACAAACATTATATGTCTCCAAATTATAGTGCAAGTTTGGCAAAACACAGTCTAAGTATGATCGTTAATAGGGAAAAATATTGATAGGATGTCAGGTACCCATCAAAATAAAAATCTGTATTTTTGTTCTGAACTCAAAGCATCAACATAACACTAAAAAAACCCTGTAGGTCATATGAATTGTCTAAAAACACATCCATTTGTTCAAGTATGAATCCCTTTGTTAAAGTAGTGAATTTTGTCAGATGATATAACAGTCATTGGTATCATTTGAGACAGTGATGAGTCTGCATATAGACGGGAGATTGAACAACTGGCCCTGTGCTGCAGGGTCAGTTTAAAATGTAGAGATGAGAGTGGATTTTAGGAGGATTTCTCTGTTCTATCACTTCTTACTATATTGGACAACATGATATCAACAATAGAGTTCTTCAAGTTTTGGGGATATATAAACTCCCAGGATTTGAAAATGAACACCTAACATTAGAATCATTATTAAAAAGGCACAACAAAGAATGTTCTTCCTGCATTCTATGTCATGTCCTGTCCTGTCCTACGCTACCCTATCCTTATCCTTATTTCTGTTTTCAGTTTGACTAATATATAGAGCACTGCTGAATCTTTTGCTATTATATTTGAGCTATTAGTATTTCAGCAAATTGCCAAACAGCAGATATCAGATAGCAAAAAATACATGATATTACAGATGCAGAGATGCAGTTTTCTTTTTTAAACAGACCTGATTAGCCTTTTAGGAATATGTGTTTCTTGATAATTTAGTTACCAGTGGTTCAATACATAGCCCAAGTGAAAACATTTTTAAGATTAAGGAATTACAGATCATTGGCTAGAGAACAGAACACGCAGCTCAAGTGAACACATTTTTTATGATTAAAGAATTTACACACCATTGGCTGGAATTGTTTTTTATTATTGGTAAAAAGCAATAATGCCAGTTTGGGTGTATTGGCGTATAGGTTAAAACATCAACTAGAAACAGTAGACCCATGAGTTCTAGTCCAGCCTTAGGCACAATGCCAGCTGGGTGATTTTGGCTTAGTCCTTTACTCTTAGCCAAAGGAAGGAAGCATTGATAAAGTACTTCCCAAAAACCTGCCAAGACAGTTACCAGGAATTTAAAAAAATGATTTGCAGACATGCACACAAATATGCACAAATAAATCAGTCAGCTATCTGGACTCTTCTTCATAAATTTGTTTCATATTTTTTACATTAATTCAGATTTTTAAAAAAAATTTGGAAGAAAGAATGGTTGTTTGCAGCAGGTTTTGCATCTACACAAAAATGTGGCATAATTTGCAAAGGAATAGTATCAAATGAAAGCAATAGAATATAATGGTTGAAAATATGTCTGTGCTTGTTTTATCTTAGAAAATCTGGAGCATCCAAAGTATTTGTCAGCTCTTAAGTTTTCTGAATACTGTTCCTTTTAATATCAGTTTGGTCTTAAATATACAGTTTCTGTCTACAACTTCAAGGCATAGTGGTGAAATGTTGTAACTTGTCCCAACATAGAATTTCTCGCACAGTGTAGTTTTTCAGCCAACTATAGTAGGAAACAATAGTTTTCTGGCATCTGAATAATTTCAAAAATACTTTAGCTTGTAGATCTTGATCCATCTACCCTAGATTTCTAATTCTACTGACAAAATAAAAAGATGACAAATGTCTCTCTCATTTTGAACAAGTGATAATGCAAACTTTTCAACAGTTGTTATATTGTCTCTTTCTCATTAATATTTTGAATTGTATTCAGTATGAGTATATTGAGTAAAATATCCAAATATTTCTAGACCAAAATAGATTTTTGGTTATTAAAGTCTACTGTTCGACCCAGTTTTACAATTCAATAAAATATTACAAACTGTCAATATGTGTATGCACAAATGCATTTTTCCCATTACAGCATGAAGAACCACTTTGGTCTGGTGGTTGAAATAGCAGAGTAGAAAGCAGAAGACCCTGAGTTCAGGTCCTGCCTTAGCCAGGAAAACCAGGGACAGTCACTCTCTTTCAGGCCAAGGCACCTCACAAGGTTATTGTTGTGGAGAAAATACAAAGAGGAATGTATGTTGGATTTGTTTGCTGCCTTGAATTATTTGTAAAAATAATAAAAGCGGAGTAGAAATAAAATGCATTGGAAAATGTGTAACCATAAATATACAATATTCCTCTCACTTGCAAAATAAATAAAAATAAGTTTCATAAAATTTTATGAAATGAAGATTTTATGAAAATTTTATAAAATGACACAGAAGAAATAATTGCAGTGTAATATTGTTAAAATTATTTATGGAAAGTCTGCATTACAAAAATGCTTTACAATTGGCAAACCCCTCAAGCTTCCTGAAATCCTTAAAACTAAAACTCTTGCTAACTAATCCTGTTCTCTCTCTCTCTCCCGCTCCCCTGCATTTTTATTTATTTTTTCCTTAGTTTATTGATTACAGGTTTATCTTTTCCTGACAAGAAACTGCTGTCAAGTTCTTTTGCAACATTTAAACATTATAATTTACAAACAAAAACAATAAGAAAAATGCTACACTGATAGAATTGGCATTTGAAATCAACAAAGAAACTAAT
Source organism: Laticauda laticaudata (assembly GCA_004320025.1). Classification (NCBI taxonomy): domain Eukaryota; kingdom Metazoa; phylum Chordata; class Lepidosauria; order Squamata; family Elapidae; genus Laticauda; species Laticauda laticaudata. Next base: position 30,330 of record BHFT01005611.1, on the reverse strand, counting down.
AAATAAATACTGGAATTGGGGAATGGATAAAAACTAATTTTCAATAATTATCCAACAACCTTTCCTCATTTTCTGCCTTTGCACATGTGGGCCAACTATACATAAAGAATATTGAATGGCAGTAATATTATGTATGCTGCCTTAGGTTCGAAAAAATAAAAATAGGATATAAATTAATATTTTATATGTGGGAAATAACAGTTGATAAATCCACTTCTCAAAAGGACTTCTTATTCAGATGGACAAAAGGTTCTCTTGAATGTGCAAAGCATGTACAATGGCAACAATGAAAAGTTGCCGAATACATTCTCTGTATTCAATTTAATATTCTTAAAACCAAACACAAATAAAGCAATTGTATGAATATTGAAGCTTTTGCAAGTTCGCAGTTGAAGAAGTTATTTCTACGTTGGGCTTGAATTGTCCCAGAACAATTGTCCTGATTTCAATGTCAGTGCTGTTGGAAGAGAAGTTTTGAACAACTATCAATTATAAATATCCCTTTGCTGAGTTAAGTCCTGGAGAAGGTGAATATCACACAGCACGAGTACACTTGAATAAAGCCCATGTCCCACTGCACCAACGGATGCAAAGAGGCTGTAAAACGGACAAAAAAGCTTGCCATCTGTTGTGTACTCACTGCATATGTGTTTCATATGCTCTATCCGTTGAGCATCTGTCCACTGAGATTTCATCCACGCAAGAAGTTTTGAGCTGCACAAAACTTTTTGAGCGGATGAACTTTCTGCTGCGTACGATGTACATCCGCGACACAAGGACACATAGGGGCAACAAATGGTTCTACGTCCCATTGTCATCCGTTTAAAACGTTCCGCTGTAATCCTACTCGGCATCCTCCTGGACATCTTCGCAACTCACATCCGCTGCAGCTGAAAACGGAAAGAGGGAGGAAGCGAAGGTAATGGAACGTACCACAGCATTATAGCACGGAAAAATAGAAAGAATGTAAGGGGATGCAATCTTGTATATAAAGCCATTAAAACGGACAAAACGTTTGTATATGGGATGTTCTCGGCATATTTAGGATGTCTGGAGGTAGCCCTAGAGTATGTGGAAGGACAACCTACGCAGAAAACCAATATTTTCTATATAAAAGTGGGGGGAAATCACCTGGAATCTCACTATAGTCCAGCAGCGTGTGTACAGACCTCTTCACCCTTGCCTTGCTCTTCCACATCATCATTGGATCTCCACGATGGATCATAAAAACAGTCCTTATGGAGCTGTGATCATTCAAGCAACAGAACCAAGCCCTCTTCAGACTGTTTCACTTTTCTATGCACAGGAGAAGAAGGAGACGTCAAGAGCTTTGGGTGGGTCCGACGATGGATCGGGAGAAGAGCTGGAAGCTTGGACCTGTAATGACAAGCTGATGGTGGAGCTGAGGAATGAAGACCCACGTGCATTCAGCACTTAATGAGGATCCACCAGCCATGTTTGACAAAATTGTAGAGCGGTCTGAGACCCAGGTTGACCAAGCTAAGCAAACACTTCTGTCCCAACATGGACCCTAGACTGAAGGTGGCACTGACCTCTGCAGCAGCCTGGCCTCTGATACCACATACAGAACATGCAGTATGCCCTGGAGTGCCAACACAACAGCATCAGCAAAGTCGGGTCAGAGAGTGGTGCAGGCCATACCTCGAAGAATAGTGGAGGAGCTCCTCCAGTGTCCCCACCACTGAAGAAGGCTGGAGGAAATTGCAGAAGAGTAGTAATCAGAGGTGGAACTTCTCCCCACACTGTTGAGCCATAAAGGATGGGAAAGCACATGGCCGCTGCAAAGCTCCAGCAACTCCAGGGTCCTCTTATACCCAACTACAAAGGGCTTCTTCAGTATCATTCCTCTTGGCCATAAGTTGATGCTGACTACAAGTTCCATCGTACATCGATGCTTCAGGCAAACGGTCAACTTCAGATAGCCAGGTAATACACGCCAGTCAACCCTCAAGGAGGGCTGGAACGCAACCTCATCATGGTTTTCCCAGATCCAGACCCCTACCCAATGACACACAAATGTGCCCTACTCATCGTGTGATGATGCCTTCTTCCTCAGGAACCTACCTCAAAACTTCTACACTTCAAGATACCTCACCATGAAGAGAGGATCTTCAACTCAGGCTGTCCAGGGCAAACAGGTGGTGGAGAACGCCTTTAGGCAATCCTGCCAAAAGGTTCAAGGTACTTCTCACCACCATCGCAGCATCACCCACAGACTGTGAGAGCATCGTAGAAGTTGCTGCATCCTGCACAAATCTCATGGCACCCGCAACCCAGTGTTGCAAGAACAGGCTTGTGGACCGTCAACAAGGGAATGGGGACAGGAGCCGGGTGAATGGAGGCAAAGGACTAAACCTGATAGACACTGTGGATGTACAAGGCCCAACAGAGCTCAAATGGAGGGGAAGAAGTTAGCGCAACCTCCTGACACACTGGTGCAACTCCACGCTGGAGCAGTGGAGTGCCAAGACAGGATGATAGATGGTTAATTGCATGCTTCCCTGAAGCCTGTCCTCATAACACTGATGAGATTGTGCATGTATTTGAGTGCTCCTACAATGAATAGGGCATTATAAAAGAGCTTTGTTTATTTTGAAATCGTGTTGATCAATGAATAAAATTGTTATTGAATAAAAAAGGGCATATCGGTGGCAGCTGGGAGGGTGGCATACAGTCCCACTATGCTTGGCACGGAAGTTTACCTGTCCCACCAACTTTCCTTACCATCCCACAACTATCTTTACTATTCCAGAGTTACTCCTCACGCTATCCCACAGCTATCCTTACCCATACCCACAACTATCCTTACCCATTCATCAAGCATGCAAAGGCCTACATTATTTCAAAGTTTTACCAACACTTTATTAAGTAATAAAATGGAACCAAGTGTGGTGAAGCAAAGATAAACCTTTATTAATAACTGTCTTAAAGTAACTGTATGACTTTGGTTAAAAAAAGGAAACTGACCACGTAAAGTGTCTTAACAAAGATAAAAGTGAACAGGTAACAACTTAGTCTCGGCACTATTCTCCAATCACTCTGAGGCATGTCCAATGTCTCAGCTGTCAAGCGGCCAGGCACTGTGAGGTGGCTGGTGCTGGAGTGCTGGTCTGAGGCTCCATTGGGTTGCTTGGCCCAAGAGTACAACAGGGAATGGTGTGTTCAGGAAGCTCTCAGATGAGCTGACTCAGTCCGTGAGTTGAAGGCTTCATAGGACCTGGGATGTTATGGCCCAAGACTGATGACAGATTGTCCGTTGACGGGCTGGCTATGGGGGGTGGAGGAAGGAGGATGTGAAGTGGGCTTGTCTTGCGTCTGCAGCTGGGTCGAAGTGAGGGCATCTGTTGGCGTGGATGAAACCTGGGCCTGGACTGGAAAGGGCTGCCTCTGCGTGGGGAAGTTCCTGGCTACTCGTAGCCTTGGGAGTGAGGGGCTGTTGAAAGCCGTGGAAGGCTGTGAATCCGCTGGGGTGAAGGAGCAGGACCTGGATTGGGTCAGAGCACAGGTTCAGCTGGGCCTGGAGGGTGTTGAAGAAGTGGCTGTTGATCTTCTACTCATCACCTGGTTACTGGGCCTCGGACAGGTCCATGAGGGTCTGGCTCACGTAGGTTGATGAAGGGCTTTGCGGTTTGAGGATGGTATGTTGCTGTGGGACCAGCTAGAGAGAATATCTGTGCCTGGTTTGATTGTGTCCTGATCTCCCACAGGACAGTGTGGGCTCTGGGCCCTCCAGTCTGCCCTCTGCTCTCTGCCTGCTTTCTGGTGGAGTGGAAGCTGGGTGTGGTGTGGGTTGCGTCTGTGGTGCTGCGCGTTTTTCCTCCATTTGTGACAGGGGATCCTCACACGTCTCTATGGCATGCGGAGTGCAGCTGTCGGGAGTCCTGCTGCTTGGGGCCCTCCAAAGACAACCTTGCCCCCTTGGACACGGTAGCTGTCTCCTGTGGAAGAGACTGCCCTGTCTGTGGGCCTGTCTAGGAAGAGGGTTGTTAGAGAGGCTGCTCCTCGGTTGGAGACCTCACCCCCAGGAGGATTGCGACTGGCCATACATAGGTCTCCCGGTCATGTAGGCTTGACAGCGCCTGCCCGGGATTTCTCAGGTGCAGCCTTGCCATACCAGGGTGTGCATGTGCTTCCACCATCCCAGGAGTACATCTGAAGTGTAGCCCAGGCTCTCTGCCTTGTCTCTCAAGCTGCCTGCTTCTCTTGATGTCGCGATGGAGCCTGTGTCCCTTTCTCCACAAGTATTCGTTCTCCCTCAGCCATTCCAGCACCTCTCCTCATGGTCCTCGAAATGGAGTACTGTTTCCTCTCTTCTTTCTTTCTTTTCTCTTCCTCCCTGGCAGGGGCTTGAGCAGCAGGGCCTTCAGGGCTTGAGTAGCAGGGCTTTGAGGGCCTTGGGCTGGTCACCACAGCACGCAGCAGCAGCAGCAGGAGAAGCACTACAGGAGAAGCACCACCACCACCAGCAGCAGCAGCAGTAGGAGAAGCACCAGCAGCACCAGCAAGAAATAGCACCAGCAGCTTCAGAGTCAGTGCCAGTGGGTGGGATAGTGGTTCTGTCCTTCTTGCCAGGGCTGGCAGGAGTAGGCACAGGCTTTCTCTTCTCCTGACTGACGAACCATGGTGTTATTTGAAGATGTCTGTGGCAGCACGTCTTTCCTCTGAATGCTGATGCTTGCGAGCTGCATCCTTTTATATCCGCGGAGCTGAACCAATTCATCCTCCCCGATGTGCAGTGAACGCTTTGCATCCGCTACGCATCCACTATGTATCCTATAAGCGTCCGTGATGAATCTGCGTCATCCGCTACGCATTGCTCCTTCCGCTGCTTCCTACGAATATCCGTTAACATCCTCGCTATACTACCCCCGTCCGTCCTTTCTGTTCTTTTACATTCTGTTTATGCAAATTTTCAACCACTTTTTGGAGCGGATGACAACAGATGGAGCCACCCCCGAAATTTTGCTCATCCGCTGTGTTTTTTTTGCATACGTTTTGCATCCGTCGGCCAGTGGGACCTAGCCTTAAAATACAGTAATTTTGAGGCCTGAATAGAGCTAGGAAACTACTCTTGATTGTCCTGCTTAAGGCTCTGTCCACTGGCCGATGGACGCAAAAATATGCATAAAGGACACAGCGGATGAGCAAAATTTCGGGGGTGGCTCCATCTGTTGTCATCCGCTCCAAAAAGTGGTGAAAATTTGCATAAATAGAATGGAAAAGAACGGAAAAGAACGGACGTGAGGTAGTATGTAGTGGGGATATTAAACGGATGTTCCTAGGAAGCCTAGTGATGTATATCGGATGCAAACCATTCACTGCACGTCCTTTCTATTTCCGTGCTACTAACCGCTGTGTAGACTTTCCGTGTACCTTTTGTTTCCTCCCTCTTTTTCCGTTTTCAGCTGCAACGGATGTGAGTTGCGAGTTTGCCCAGAGATGCCGAGAGGATATAGCGGATGTTTAACGGATGATAAACGGACATAGAACATTTGTTGCTCGGATGCCACAGATTTACATCGTATACAAGCTGAAAGTTCATCTGTTCACAAAGTTTTGTGCAGCTCAAACTTCTTGGGTGGATGAAATCTCAGTGGATGATGCTGGAGGGATAGAGCGTAATGAACACGTATGCAGTGAGTACACAACGGATGCATCATGTTTTGCTGGCAAGCTTTTTTGTCCGTTTTACATCCTCTTTGCATCCGTTGGTGCAGTGGGACATGGGCTTTAGGGGCCTCTATTGGGAGAGAGACATGAGAGTTCTACATTGAATTGTAAGATTCTTTTAGATCTCTCAGCAGAATTTGATAATGCTGATCATGTGATATTGTTGGAATATGTCAGTTTATTGGGCATTGAAGGAACAACTATACAGTGGATCCATTTCTACCTGCAGGACCATTACCAGAAAGGAGATTTGATAGCAGTATTTTTGTTCCCCACGGCATTTGAATGGGGGAATTATGCAAAGTTTCATTCTTCCTTTCCTGCTGTTTATTACCTCTATGAAGTTCCTTGCTCATGATCAAACAAGAATTTGTAGGCTGCCTTTGCATTTTAAGTGCCTAGTCTCTTGAAATCATACTATTGGACATTTAAGTTTATATTCAAACTTGGGATTTTGCTTATTTGTTGTTCATTGTATATAGTGTGGTGACTAAGCTTATTGAATGGATGTAAGTTATTTTATAATTTAACAGATATAAGGATGGATTTTTATGGGCTAAAACAGGGGTTCCCAACCACTAGACCATGGATTGCCCTATAGAAACTGAACTATGCAAGGGGCAGGTGAGTGCACGAAGCTTTATTTGCACATGGACAGAATTAGGTTGTATGCATGCAACCATCTCCTCCCCCGCTCCCTTGCAGCCAACAGTGACACTGACACCAATTGGTAGACCCAGAAAGGTTGGTAATTGCTGAGCTAAAATTCACTTTGCAGTTTGAGTTATTCTTTTTTGCTTCTCCATTGGCTTGTGGATAGTAGGAACATGTTAAAATCTGAGTAATATTGTTATTGTTTGCAAATAGTGCTAGATTGTTTCCTTAGAAATATGGGACTTGGTCCATCTGATAATTATATATTATAAACAATGAATGACAGAAGATCTTATAAGACTGACCATTATTACACTCTTCCAGATACCTGGAAAAATAATCTGACAACTAAGAACATTATATCAATTAAGTTCAAAAGCATAAGATCTTTTCCATTCTATCTGAATTCATGTTTTTCCCCAACCAACAATATTTACTTTTCTGTCAAAATTCATAGACTGCAAGAAATGTTTTATCTTTTGACTCAGAATTAGCCACCATACAGTTTTGTATATTCTCTGCTTTTAGCAATGCTTAAACATGTTCAGAAATTTTTGGTATTTTTTTAATATAAATTCTCAACTGGAGTAATAATTCTGCCAGCATAGAAAATTCATCCTTGAGAATGTGTTGAACATGGTGGGTGTGGATATATATGTGATAGTAAATTATTTTTCTGTAAAGTTAAATATTGTTGATAGCTCTATATCAGAAGCAAAATTCTGATGTGATATATCAATATTTAAATATCTATCTATCCATCCACCCATCCTCCCTCCCTCACACAAACACAAACATACGTACAAACATATACATGTACACACACACAATTATCAGGAGTAGGTCTGAAGCTTGCATTACTTTTTGTAAGTATGTTCTTCTAAAATTTGTACTAAAATTAGTAGTGGGTATCTTGACAAAATATTTGCTACTGCATGTATTTTGTCTCAGTGATATTCAGTGTGATATTATATATAAATATCTGCAGAAAACATTTTTGGCATCTCATCAGCATTTTACCCAATTTATCAATAGAAACAATAGCTTAAGTTTTGTATATGGTTAAAAGGATTTCAATTCATATATTGTTTACATATCAACCCTGTGGTAAATTCTCTATTTGGGTATAGAGAGATCTATAGATGTTTGTATCTATGAACGTTCTGGAACAGTATACTACTGGTTTCAATTCTTGTTGATTTTTGAGGCAATATTGTATTTATTTCATAGCTATTAGTGTTGCACTCAAAGCAGAACAACACAGGATCCAAGCACTGGGATTTTATAAATTGGTAGCATCTTCTTTCCCCAACTGGCATTCTATTTCATTTTTGCTCCAAGTTTTAAAAGTCTAGATATTTTTAATGAACCAGATAGGGAAATAACAGTATAGCTAATTGCTATATGACTTTGTAGAAAGAATTAAGCTGTTTTAATTATTTGAGAATGGTTTTAGTGTTTAAGTCAATATAATCCTGTAATTTTTATGTTAATAGAAAAGTAACATTTTGACCTACAACATTAGGTATATTGTTAGGGTTTTTTTTACAGGTCAATGACATACGTCTAAAAACCTGCTAAATGCAGTTGTTTGTTAAATCCTATTTTATGCACATAAAGTGTTGCTGGTTGATGCAAGTAATACATTCTCCATTGAACTGCTCATAGCATCCAGAGAGTGGAAGGTGTTAGTCTCTGCTTGGATAGGCTGGACTTATTTGAATAGGATGCTGTTATTCCTCCCTGGCTCCTCCCTAGCGTCCCCCAGTTTTAGTTCAGCCTTTGGTGTGATAGGCAGCTTATCATTGGCCGGAGCAGGAACATTTCAGGTTTGATTAGTTAATCAGTATTCTAAATTCTTGACCATCTTTCTCAATTCCGACAGCAAATTGGTAAAAAAAAAAAGGGGGCGAAGCTGTCGGAACAAAGCAGATCACTTTGGCGATTGAGCCAATTGCCACCCACAGTGATCGTAATTTGCCACTTTTTTTCGGCAGCCGCGCTTTCCCCAGAGATTGGGGTTTGCCACTCTTTGAATGTTTTTCTGTCTTGCCATTGTGATTCAAAATTTAAGCCGCTTTTAAGATAACATGCTCATTTGGTTCCTAATTACTTTTTGCCAGTAGCATTTCCTCCCCTACGATTTATAGGGGCAGGAGCAGTGAAGCCCTCTTGACCCCCTCCTTATCGTTTCAGTCACACAGTATCTGTTTTTTTTGGTGCCCTTTTTTAAACGACTGTGCGACTAAGGTTGTAGCAGTGTTAGCGCCAAAACAAAACAACCGGCTGGAGCCGTTTAGAGTTGGGCAACGGTCATTTTGGCACACAACTTTCAGGACTTTGCCATTTTATCCACGTTGCATCATGTGGGCGTATTCCTGAATTTTACTTTTCCTGTGAGAGGCTTTAATTTCTTCAAAGCTTAATGCAGCTCATAAGGAGAATTAAAATTTACAGCTCTCTTTACTCCAGTTTCGGGGAAGTATAAGTAAAGAATTGTTGGCTGCCCTCACAGTGAACAATCAATCAGTCAATAGGTTTTGTAGTGGTGCTCCTCTACAAAACAAAATTGACAGACATACTCCAAGACTCCACATACAAACCCATAAACACGGACCCAACCACATATCTGGAAAAATTAACCAACAAGAAAATTATAACCAGCCACATGAGTAAAGAGATTGAACAGACGATCATCACAAGAGAAAAATCTTCCAGATGCCCCAAACTATACAGCCTCCCAAAAATACACAAAGAAGGCATACCTCACAGACCCATAGTCAGCTCCAAGAGGAGCACCACTACAAAACCTAGTTAAACATTTAGCAAAACAGCTACAGCCCCATGCTGAAACCGCAGCTTCACACGTACAAAACTCATACCACTTCTTAGAAATGATCAAAGAGCTACACGTGGAACAAGAAGATCTGCTTGTAAGTTTTCGACGTGGTTTCCACTATTCACTCAAGTATCGATAAAGAAACTCTTGAAATCATCAAAAATAAATACCAACCAGCCTAAACATCTCATGGAACTAGTAGAACACTGCCTAACCAACACATATTTCACATACAAAGGAAAAGATACAAGGCAAATTGAAGGAGCCCTATGGGATCACCACTGTCACCCGTTCATGCCAACCTGTTAATGAAAAATTCGAAACCAGAGCCCTGGCTAATGCTACCCACAAACCCAAACTATGGTTAAGATACATCGATGAACCATTTGTGATTTGGCCCCATGCGAAGAACCTAAACAATTTCCTAACACACCTAAACAGCACACACCCCAAAATCAAGTTCACCATGGAAACAGAAAACAAACAACTACCATTCCTAGATGTACTAATCTACAAAAAAACAGATTGGCACACAAGGACACACCGTATACCAGAAAGAAAACACACACCAACCGCTACCTCAACGCCCATCCACCATCACCCAGCACAAGATAAACTCCGTGGCCAAAAACACTGATCGCTAGAACCAAACGCTGGCAGATAAGACACACATAAAGACTGAACTATGCACCCTGACTAATATACTGACCGCACAACGGCTTCACAAAAGCAAAATCACCAGCTTGATCCACAAAAACACACTGAGACATAATGGAGACCTAGAAGATGAACAGACCTATGCAACAGTTGTCCTTCCCTACATAGAGAGGTACTACAGGACAAAATCAGTAAGATACTACCACAGGCATCACATCAAGACTGCCTTCAAAACAGACCAAAAATAGCAGCCATCCTAAGAAACCCCAAGATAAAATTGACCTGGAAAACCAAGTGGTAATATACGAAGTCCCCTGTGCATCATGCCCTGCCACATCACATTTGGCAGACCAATAGAAGAATAAGTACCCTTGATACCTCCAGCTCGAAAACACACCCCAACCAGGCGCCGATGAAACGTAGCTTCCTAATAAATGATAAGCCGTCTGTTTACTCAGAAGCCAAGCCACACTAAAAGCCTCCATATATAGGAAACACCAATGTTGCCAGCCAAGCAGAAAAAAAAAAAAGCCACAAAACAGACAGAAGATATTAGAAACACCAATCAAGCAGAGCACAGCAACTCCGAAGACCAAATAAACAATGACCAAGATCCCGACCAACTGCAGAATGAAGAAAAAACCATTCTTGGCACAGCAGTAGGCTAGCCCAAAATTTAAAAACTGAAACATCTGTAAAGTCTGGATCACAGACAAACATAATAAGAAGCTGGATGGCAGATGAGATTCCTGCCGAAAGGTTTGCTAACAACTTTAAAAGCAAATAATGACTGGGAATATATATATATATAGTTCTTCAATATATTGTTATTCTTCACTAGCCCCCTCTATAAGAGTAAGCTTACAGAATTGCAATGGCAAACAGAACGGTGGCGCCAAGACATGAAGCCCTAAGATTAAGTCAAAGAAACCTCAAGGGTTCCTTGAAGGCCCACAGAGAAGATGTTAGCCCGAGGCCAGAAGGTGTTGGAAAAAGCAAATCCGAGAAACCACTCTAGGAAGCTGAAGAGAACTGCCCAGCCTCCTCACCAGTTCCCACATATCCCAGCTCAACAAGCACCAGTAGCCTAGATCTGTCCAATGCCCAAACAGTCGGTTAGCACGCTTACAGGCCTCACCAAGTTGTATAATATCCGAGGCGAGCCCCTGAGGTCGACCTTCAGTCCAACAGTGGCTGGCCTACGACAGAGGAGTTCGCTGAGATGAGGTATCCAGAAACTATGAAGAGTAATGGATGAGCTTGCAATCCACAGAGGAATCCACAGGCCGGGGTCCAACAATCCTTGTGACCAGAAAGATACCAGTATTGAAATGTGACTCTCAGTCATGTAAGGGTCTCCCCCCCTTCGATGCCAGGAACTGACCTACATTATCCGTCAGGTACCTCCTCAACGGGGAGTCTTCTTTCATGTTCACATATGCATCCAGACTACAGGAGGAGGAGAGAAGAGTGGCCCCAAAATGGAGCATTTAGAGCATAGTATCAGTTCCCAAGATAGTGAAGGTCCCCTTGGTGTAAGAGAACCCCCTAGAAAGATGGGCATGTCTGAGGATGAGGACGCTCAAGCCAGACCAGTCACCCTTTGACGGGCTATTTTCATCCACATCTTTTTCAAATCTCTCAAGGCCAAAACCAAGCTTGCCTAAACAAGTCCTCCTTCCGTGCTTCAAACCAGAACCTCAGAGGAATCGGAGGATTTGATTTTCTCACAAGCCATTACAGAGAGTTGAGGTTATTCCAGATTCTGGCAAATGTTTTTCAGACCTGATCCAGAAACAGTGGACCTCAAGCAGCCCATACTAGCTTTGATAGAAGAATTCTTACATTTAGCTTCTGAAATTTTCGCCAAATTCCTTTTTAAATTACCCCTGAAGTAAGAATGACCAGAGGTGGCCTTAGGCATGCCTCCTCGCCATTTCCACAGAAAGTGAAGGCAGGCCTCAAATCGGAGAGAAGAAGCCAAGATAGCAATACGAAAGATGCATTATTCTGATGTGTGGGCCATAAGGCAGCAAACAGCCACATTCCTCTTCACCCAGAACCTCGACTCAGATGGCTATGTTCAGCCGAATAGGGACACCATACAATTCTAATGTTAGGGCCACCAGAGGATATCGCACAATTAATTGTGGCCGCCAAGAGTTTTCTGCAGATGTACATTTGATTCGGTCAAGTTTTAAGCTACAGTCATGGCATTTGCGCAGGTTAGCAGCCGAGCAACCGATTGCTATGTGCTTAGACTTGGCAAAGGCTGATATATAAAACACAATGGAACTGCCCTTATTCTCCAATTTAGGGCAATAAATTGTTTGGCGCTGCCCTGGATCCACTTCTAAGTGAGTAAACCAGAAGCAAGAAAAAAGATTCTTCCCTCTATTCTTATGCTCTTCTGACAATCAGGGATTTTCAGGCCCTTTTGGAGAGCTCCTTTTGTCACCTATTATACAAAGACTCATTCTCCCCAGATTCCAGAGACCTGCCAACATATAGGGAACCAGCAGTCAATAGAATCAGATCTCCTGACAGACCTCATCAGGGTGGAAAACGAAGCGATTTTCAGGGAACTGGAAACATAGAAGTTTTCACCGTCAAGAGTAATACAGGGATCTCACTCAATTGGAGGATGTTTAAGCTCTTTTGCAGACTGATGGGACTCTTCCACTTACGAGATTTCCTGGGTTCACAACACCATCAGATTTGGCCTGGTTTCTCGAGTTCTCCCTCACATACCCCCAGGACTGTTTTTTCATGATTGGTCTATCTCCTCGAGATCCGGTTCAAAGGAAAAACTGATGGAGGACAGCGACAATCACTTACTAAAATTAAGACATGCAAACCAGTAACCGGCATCAACGTGGACAAGGATCCAAAAGTTCGGGGGTGGTGGTGAAGGCATACCTTAGATTTAAAATCGTCTCAACCATACTCTAGTCTACACAAATTCAAGATGAGTACGGTTGCAATCCATTTCCTTAGCATAAGAAAGGATGATTTTTTTGATTTCCATCGATTTAACAGAGGCTTATCTTTACATAAGCAATCAGACTTCTCATCAATTTCTGACCTGCAACAACCAACATTTTGGAATTACATTCGTCCTGCCTTTGGATTGTCTCATCGCCCTAGTACTTTTACAAAGGTTCTGGCAAGCTCTGGCTGCACACCTAGGAGCATTCCAGTTAGATTTCAGTGCTACTGGATGATATTGTGATTTTTCATCCTCATCCAGGCAGGCAAAACTGGAACCCAATTTACATTGTGAACCCTTCAAACAACAATGGGTTTTTCACATTAATTGTGGCAATAGAGCCATTTGTTCCCTCAAACGCCATTTATCAACACCTAGGTCGATAATAGCACACAGTAGAAGGAAGAGTGTTTCTGTCCCCTGAGAGACAGGAGATCATTTAAAACTTAGCTCAGTCTATCAAACGCCCTCATAATGGGTTTCTTCTTGCCGATTTGTCCCAAACTGATTGGGAAATATGATTTTCTGTATTTCTATGTTCGCTTGGGCTCGATTCCACACTAGATTGCCTCCAAATGTATTGCTTCTTCAAAGCTGGGACTAGCAATCCAGGACCAGAAGTGTTAGTTCGCTACAAAAGTACCGGCTATCTCTACAACTGGGTGAACAGCTCCAGGCCATCAACAGGAGATGCTGCATGAAAAAAACTCAAGACTCCCCAGAACTACAGTTCGCCAGTCTGTCAGATGGGAACTCATTTCCCCAGCTCCCTCTCGTCAAGGGTGTTGGTCAACTGCAGGAAACAATCGAACAGCATAATGTGTGGACTCAGGGCAGTCCACTTGGCGATTTGCGGTTTCCTCCACATACTTCAATGAAACACATACTTATACTGACAGACAATGTCACGAAAAACATACAACCAGAAAGCACATATCAAACCAGACAAAGGGGGACCCACTCAAATATCTCATATGGGAGGAGAGAGACGGTGCTGCCGTTGGCGGTAAAGGAACTTGGCCTCTATCAGAGTGGAGCATATTTCCAGCCTGACAAACACACAGGCTGACTGGGCTAAAGCAGGGCCACGATCGACCCATATCAGAGTGGTGGTCTGCAATCCGGACCTGTTTCAGGAGCAGCCAAGATGTTTGGTCTGCCAGTTAATAGATCTGTTCGCTTCTCCCCTGAATTCGCAGCTCTTGAGATTTTTTTCAAGATACCGCATCCAAAAGGGGCGGAGAACGTCAATCCTCCAGTGCCTGGTGGCCCTGGGGTCTCCTACGCCTGTTTCTCCAACAATACGGCCTCCCCAATAGGACAGTCCAGTCCGTGTTTTATAGGCATAAATGAAAATTAAGCCCTCTCCCCCATAAGATTAAGGCCTATTAGTAAAACATGGCAAAATGGGGGGAGACTGGTGGGGGGGTTGCCGGTTAGGATGTATCTTTGTTGCATACCGATATGGTGCTGCCTGCATTGACCCCAAGTGTCAACATCCAACCATCGCCGCCGCCTGCCCGAAGATGGCAAGGGGGGGGAAGGTAAGTCACCCCCGAAAGAGATGCCTAGCCATTTTTGGGGGCTCAAAACAAAAAACAATAAACCTGGCTTATTATATGAGAACATGGTATATTCCTTCCCCCTCTCCCATTGATATCCAAAGTGATACAAAAACTACTGGGATGAGAAAGCGGAATTTGATTTGGTGGCACTCTGTGGCCCAGGAGACGTTGGTCTGTGATCTCAGGGGCCTGTCCACAGAAAAACTGTGGAAAATTCCGCACGCACAAAATTCAGCCTCACCCAACGACTCAATCCAGCGCCTGGACCCTCAATGGCCACTAGCTATTTGGAGGCTTGAGCAGTGAACATCTAAGAAGGAAATTTTTTAAGCCAGGTGATTAAATACCATTCAGGCAGCTTGGCGCCCTTTTTTTTTTTTTTTTTTTTTTTTTTTTTTTTTCTTTTTTTTTTTTTTTTTTTTTACAGTCACATAATCTAGTGCCACATGGACGATCTTCTTCAAATGGTGCACCAAAACCCAGAGTGGACCCATTTTCGGCCATCATTGCACAAGTTTTAGAGTTTCTCCAAGATCAGGTCTCGACAGGGCCTCTCTCCAAACATTCTTTAAGATGGTAAGTGGCAGCCATTGCCTCAGTTGGTGACTTGGAAGTCTACCATCCATCTCCTATCACTCAAGGATAAAGAGTTTTCTTTGGGCACCTACAAATTTATGGTCCACCAGTGGTTGCATGTTTCGCCGACCTGGGAGCCTATAAACGGCAACTCATATGCCTCAGAGCATCGCAGTTGAACCTCTAAAACCATTAGCCTCCATTTTCTCACATAACAAGGTTATTTTTTCTCGTGGCATATAACAATCAGCACCGTCGTATATTAGAAATTCACAGCCCTCTGCCCTCTGACTATTCCATGCCTGCAGAGTGCGTGCTTCGATCAGACCCCCCGCTTCACACATCTAAAGTCATTCTGCCTTCCCACAGGTTCACAAAGAACTAGTTCTCGCATAACTTTTGCCCCAGACCTTCTCAGGCCTAGAGCATCAAGTGGCACCGGACTGGATTCTGCAGAGCTCTCCGTACTTACCTTACACAGAAGCAGCTCCTTTCAAAAAGAATGAAGGCTCTTTTTTGTATCCTTTCAGCACACCACCCAGGAGGCAGACAGTTTCTCCTTCAGCTATAGGCAGTGGCTGAAGGCCAGCAGATAGCAATGGCATTATACGAGACTCAATAGACTGCCTGTCGCTAGGGGCATCAAACGGTCCCATTCAATAGGAGTGCTGGCAACTTCAGTGGGAAATGCAAGCTCGCTATTGCAAAATATGTAGGATTGCAGAAATTCATTAGGCATTACAAAATTGATGTATTTGCTTCTGCTTGAAAGCTGCCTATTGGAAGGAGGGTGTTACGAACGAGTTCCACTCAGACGCTGGGGGAGCTCCAACCCAACGGAGACCCTCCTGTAGGACAGAAGCCAAGCTTTGGGTTGTCCCATCTTCCTGGATGCTCGGAGCAGTTTTCAATGGAGAAAGGGGCGTGGTTTTTACTTGATCACGCCTATTCTTGGTGAGCGTACGGAGCATCCAGCCGCCACCCATATATCGTCTGGTGGGGACCTGTTCCAGCCTAGACGACTGTTCTGGAATAAGTTAAAAAAAACATACAAAACCAATATACGAGAGATGGTGGTTGCATTACCTCATCTTCGCCAAAACGGGGGATGCAGGAAGGAACCAGGGAGGAGTACAATCAACATCTTATTCAATAAGCCCAGGCCTATCCAGCCAGAGACTAAGCACCTCCCACTCTCTGGATGCTCATCGCAGCTCACCGAGAACAGGCATATCAGGTAAGTACCAACGCCCCTTTCCTGCAATTAAACTGAAAAGCTGAGTTTATTAAATGAAACTAAAAATGTAGCATTTTCAATTCACATACTTATAATAAAGTGATCTTTCTGTTTTGCAGTGTAATGTTCAGGTTCAGAAATGCCTTATGTGGATCGTCAAAATCGTATTTGTGGTTTTTTAGATATTGAAGAAAATGAAAACAGTGGTAAATTTCTGCGGAGATATTTCATACTGGATACAAAAGAAGATAATTTGGTATGGTATATGGATAATCCACAGGTAAATATCAACTTTTTTATTTTGTTTATATAAATTAGATATTGTTATATTTATTACTGTAATTTGTAAGTTTTGTAAGGTTCTGCAGGTCCTAAAAATACTAGTACTAATCTTTCATATTTTTGATTGTGCTAAATATTATTTTAGAATAGCGAGCATTTATTTTTAAAATTCAGCTGATAATCATTTAAAACTTGTATATCTTTATACTGTAAATAGGCAGCTTAAATTGCCATCAACCTAGACAGCAAAGAATAATAAGCATCACTCATTGTTGAATCTACTTCTATGTTATAGAAATAAATGAATTATTTAGAAAGTGTATAAATGGGATAATGGTGCTTAAAATTTGATTATGGGCTAAAATTGACAGTTATGTGTTATTTAGAGAAATATAACATTAAGAATACATTCCATTTTTGTTGCTACTCAAGAAAATAAATAATTGCAGAATTTTGCAACTTGGAATAATGTGTAGTAGTGCAGTTGCCTTCAACTAACAAAACAAAGCTTGTTAGAACCTTCTAGGTAGTCCTTGACTTATGACTGGTCACTTAATGATTACCAAAGATCCAGAAAGCACTTTTGGCCATTGTAAAATGTCATGCCACAACCCTACCCCCCTCCCAAAGTCATATGATCACATTTTGGCAGTTGGCAATAGATTCATCCTTATGATTTTCAATTCTGTTTACTGTAAAAAAGATCAATTCAGAAGAATAAACCTAGAAGAATGAGTTCGCATGTAAAACTATGGTGTTCACTTAATGAATGTGGATTTGCTTAATGATACTGCAAAAAATATGAAACTGGTCTGGTCACGTGTGTTGCCTCGATTTATGACTATAACAATTTTCATCAGAAATCCAGGTCCAGTTATGACTTTAAATCAAGAATTATCTGTATTTACAGTTAGATAAATTTTGAAATATTTGAGTTGAAATAATAAGGGGTGTGGTGTGTGTGTGTGTGTGTTTCTTTTACACTACTATGCTGTATTCTTAACTACAGAACCTCCCCTCTGGATCTCCACCAGTTGGATCCATTAAGCTTACTTACATTTCAAAGGTATGTGTACGTTTCTCAAATTAATGAATTTCCAAATTCACAATGTATAACAATAGCTATTCATTTATGAATAACTCATAATATAATTCATTTATAAAAAAAGTCAAGGCTTGTTAAACATTTGCATCTGTTTTATAATTAAACTAAAATAATATTTCTTGGGGGTGTTTTAAAGATGAAGTAGTGTACAAAGCATTGATCCAATACATTGGGATACTCTATGCTTTTGATCCTTTTCAACCCTGAACTTCAAATATTGTCCTTTATTAGTATCATATGCTTTTACATAAAAAAGCCCTTCATACCTATCTTTTATGCCATCGATGCTGTGTTGTCTGAAATGGTATAAGATCTCCTGCTCAAGCAAAGTGTTGAACTAGAAGACCTCCAAGGTCCCTTCCAACTTTATTATTCTATATTCTGTATTCAAAATAGGAGTTGTAATTATATTTAACTGAGTATGTAATCTATGCTTTCAACTTTAAACAAACTAGAAAAACCAGTTTTTACACAAATTGTACACAGATAAAGATGGCTGGCTAAATAAATCAGGAGATGTACAAACTGCTAATATCTAATATTTAAAGTTTGTAAAGTTACTGGATACATTTTTCTTGTAATTAATAATATTATTAAAAAGTACATTTAAATCAACATATTTACAATTTTATGTAAAAATTTGTTTTTATATGTAAAAAAACACAACTTGATGAATTGTGTTTCAGTAAGTTCTTAAGTGAAATTGTACTTCAGGGAATTCCTAAGTGAATAAAAGCTTACACACTTGGTCTCTACATAACACAAAAACAATATCTTTTTGTGAATCTGAAAATGTACTTGCTATTTATATGTAATTGTTTATAGATTCAAAATAAAACACAGTCTGGGGACTGAAAGCCGTCTCAAGATTTTTATGTTACTTTCCCTTAAGTACTTCACTGTGAATTTGATGGTGTGTTTCAGATCATTAATTTCCTGGAAGCTCTTTTACTGTTGAAATTTCTTCACTGAAACAGGGAGATTGTTCTAGGATTTGATGCTTTTCATATTCATCAATCCTTATACAATATTTCCTGTGTCACTAGCTTCTGCATAGTTCCAAAACATAATAGACTATTGCTATGTTTTATAATTGGCAAGGTGTTCTTTTCTTCAGAGCTTGCATTCGTCTTTTACTGCAAACATTTCACACTTCTCTGTATTTTAGACAATGTCTTTTGTGGTGAAGTTAGTCTGACAAAAACTTTCTGATACAGTTTTTCTGTTCTGGAGAATTACTCCAGAATTAGCTGCGCTTTTCAGCACGCTATTTGCAATAACCTGTTTTTACATATCCAACTAGTTTGAGGGAAGTTTGATCAAAGATTTTTATTTTTTCAGATCTTGCCTTGCCCCTATTTTTAACCACATTTCTCACCATTGAGATTGTTATCTGGGAGCATTTAAAGATGTGGCTATTTTAATAGCCTTTCCATGTTTTGTAAGAGTCAGTTGTCTTCAAATTTAGATGGTCAAATAGTTATTTAAAGAAGCCCACAGTTATTGAAAATATATACCAATCACAACCTAATAAAATAGAAGGGTCATAGTAGTCTGTGATTACATTAGGTACATAGAAGGAAATCGAACATGATATACATTCAATAGGAAATTTATGTACATACAGGGTAGCTTGCTGTCTGTAACTTAACATTTTATAGAGGTTCATTCAAATTTATCTGGTTGCTCAACTCACACATGGTTAACTTTTCTGAAAGAATGGATTAGTGATAGAATGTAATGGCACATATAAAACAAAGATAAAAAATTGCTGTTCTTGCATCAGTTCGCTGCCTCATTTCATTGATCCACATGAACAGAAGTATGCTTGATTTAGCAACATCAATAAACTTAAATTGAAATATATAGTGTTTATACAGGCTAGGCCATATAATGCCAGTGTTTTCACTTTATTAGGTAAGTGATGCAACTAAACTGAGGCCAAAGGCAGAATTCTGTTTTGGTAAGTTTTAAAAAAAGCTTTAAGTTTTGCACCATCAATAATTTTTGGAAAGCGAAACAAGCTTTTTCATGTTAAACATTGATGTTTTTGAATACCAGTTTATTTATATTGTTTTCTTTCTAATATAAAGAGAACAGAGTTTAAAAATAAAGTCAGTATTTTATAGAACAAATATTGAAAAGAATGATTCTGCTAATCTAATAAAAATGGCAGTTGCCAATGGTATATATAAGAAATAACTTAATCTTTTTGTTTTACAAGCTTTGATTTTGAATTCTATTTGTTATGGCATATTGTTGGCTTGCTTTTTGGGGTTTATTTTCTTGGTTTTTGAAAAAAATCAATCTTGAAATACAATTTGGTAATTATTTTAATAAATTGTGTGTTAGGATACTGGACATCAGAGGACTAAAAAAATCTAAATAAAAATATATGTTCATGAATTTGCAGTATATGTACTAATGTCAAAAGTTATGGTTCCCCACATTTGAGTCTTTGTCCACACAAACAAAGTGAAAATGTCTTTACTTTTCACACAAGCACGTTAAATTTTTTTATCTTACTATATAATTTTTTTCTCCAATAGTCATGAATGCAGGAATGAGGAAATACTTTTTACAAGCCAATGATCAGCAAGACTTAGTTGAATGGGTAAATGTTCTGAACAAAGCTACCAAAATCACAGTAAGTGATCATTTTGAATTCTAGGTTATTCTGCATAGGATCTCATTATAATGTGACAACTGTAAGAACTTTCATTAGTATTTCAAGATTATATTGTTTTGGTAGATTAAAATAAGTGTTTCCAACCTCTCTAGCACAGGAGGACATGCTTGATATTTTGAGGGCATGTCACAGGCACTCCAAAAAAAAGGCTGCTATGGGAACTTGCCCATTTGCAAAAAGCTGCACCACTTTCAAAATACTCATTATCAAATCTACTTTTTCTGATGGTATATATTTATAAACAAAGCTTGGCTTTTATAATTTTTTTCTGTTCCATTAATAACAACTTGATCCTGAATCTCGTGACCTACCAGGAGGAGGGTTTAGGAATGGAGGAATTAACAGTATTCTGAAATTTAGTCTCATTCTGTTTTGTTTTGGGAGAGTTATCCTGCTGACAGAATCAGATGGAGTTAACCTGTTGACATTCTGTTAGATTGGAAAAAATAGTACAATTATAAAACAGAGTAGGACAATGGTTCTTACAATCAGGAAGGTAGAAGTAAGGAAATTCATTAAGATACATGTTGAGATCCAAATTAGGAATTTGATGAACTTCTTTATGTATTAGTTACCATGCTGGGATCTTAGTAAGTGATGGAAATGGTACATCAGATTCTATACTTGTGTTATCATGTGGACCTGCAAATCAGAATATATGAAAGCAAATGATACTTAAAAACTTATTGATAATTATCAATAGCACTTACACTTGTATACTGCACAGTGCTTTACAGCCCTCTCTTAGCAGTTTACAGAGTCAGCATATTTCCCCCAACAATCTGGGTCCTCATTTTACGAAGCTCGGATGGAAGTCTGTCAACCTTTAGCCAGTGACAATTAAATTGCTGGCAGTTGGCAGAATTAGCCTGCAATATACTGCATTCTAACCACTGCACCACCACGGTTCCTATGACAAAATAAATCTTAGATATCAATGCTCAGCATTTTAGAAAACATTTGATCAATCAGATGAAAACAGTTTTGACTGGAAGTTCTTTCACTTGGAAGAGAAGTGATGCTTATCATGCTTGTTGCTACAAAGGAATTCTGATTTTTTAAAAATATCTTGATATCATATGCTATAACAGCTGCATCTATACCTCACTCAATGAAATTAGAAAATTTTAAGCTCTATGAGAAGTAAATATGATTTTGTTTTAGAATTTATAAAAAAAAACCTCTCTGCATTTGTTGTTGAGCAGCACGAAAAGAGTAATAGAAACCATAAAAAATTATTTTAAAACAACGTGGAATAATTTCTTGCATGAATATTGATTTTAGTAAGTGATGGAAAAACACACAATGTAATTTTTTCACTATTGTTTCTGCATCATATTTCTGCACCATTTAAGAAAACATCTGAAAGTCTGCCTCATCCAAGTAAAATAATGAAATCTTAAAAATAATCAATAGGAGAAGATCTAAGACTTTACAGCTTAGCTAAGTTATTAAAGAACCTCACAGAAAACAATTAAAATGTTTAGCTATGAACAAAGATTTTTTTAAGCAACGTTTAAAAGATAGGTAAGTAAATAATTTAACCATGTCTTAAGAAAGAGATCCAAAAGGGATACAGGAAATGATGAACATTTGCCTCATTTCTCTCACTTGTGAATAATTAAAAATAGACAAGAATAGTTAAATTCTAAGACAGCCTGATTTAGAAGATACATTTCAGTTTGGTATTTTTATAATGTTCTATTTTCAGGTACCAAAGCAGGCTGACTCATTGTGTCACGCTGATAATGCATTGCGTCATTCTGAAAATTTGGGAATAAGAAAACAAATGTCTTACAGAACAGAAATTGTTGGAGGTGTTCCCATAATCACTCCTACTCAGGTAATAATACCAGTTGCAAGATAATAGATATATTATTGGGATATTGTCCTTCCTATTGATGTGTAGAAACAGCTGAATCTGAAAAGGGAAAAATTGTCAAGATACATCATTGCCAGATTTTTGCAGTAGTTAAAATGCCTCTTAATTTTCATATTAGAGGAAAAAAAATAAAAGTTCTTAGATGGAAAGTTTTAGTTTGCCCATATTTGCCAACTCCTTTAGCTTATGATATGCTGCCTTTGGTGAAAGGAGGAAGCTGACTGAATTGAACTTGTTCTTCGGCTCTTCTAGTCAATGTGAAACCTCCTGTATATCTGTGTTTGCCCATGAGATTGTTCAATTTGTAGCTATATTATTTTCTGGGTCTTTATGGAATTCATAAAACTCACTTAAAACTCGTTTAATAAGTTAGAATTTAAAAAGCAGTTTTTGAAGGTTATTTATTAAATTTTATGATTATGCCTCCAAGCAATATGAAATAGTTGAGCTCTATATTTAGGGTGTACCAAGGATGTAATTCCAGAACAAAACAAGGAACTTTGTCTCCAGTATCTTTAAAATGTTTGGTTTGCTTTTCAGTTTACATTTATCTAGTGAAAATAAATTTTTATACCATTTATTTGATGTGAAACATGGATGAAAGGATCATAGCTGTATAAGTCCAATTCTCTCTAGATACCAAAGCAAAAACAACTTTTTTTCTTTATTCTAAATTATCTTGTTTACTCTTTCTAGAAAGAAGAGAAAAATGAATCTGGTGAAACTGATAAAAGCTACTTGAAACGGTCCCAAAGCCATCTTCCATACTTTACTACTAAGTATCCTCCAGACAATCCCATTATCAAAGCAGGTTATTGTGTTAAACAGGGAGCAGTGGTAAGCAGATAGAGTACCTTTTGAGGTTAATAAAATACATTATACAATATATAATGCAAAGGTGTTTTTTTTAACCCTTGCAGAAAACTTTCCCCAAAACACTAAAGAAAGAATGTTTGTTGGAGGCAAAAGGTTCAGAAAAGAAAAATAATTAAGATGCTATTCACTACTATTAGCTACATGTGTTTTGGTAACTGTTCTTGAAGAAAGGTTCTTAGAATTATTTCAACTGAGTTGTTTACCTACAATTAATATTTTTTTTTAAAAAAATCAAGGCCAAGGCTTTTTCAAATTCAAGGCTTTGTTTCAGGTATTTCTGATATTTTTGCATTGATTCAACTCACATTCTATTTCTTCAGGCATGTGAATAATCTATTTTGATAATTGGACTGCTTATTGTAATATGGACTGGATGTGAGAATAGGACCATAGATAATCCACTTGAAATTATCTCTATAATGATTTTATTAATACATATTGTCAGCACATTATAACTACTATCCAAATGTGGAGCTGCATAGTGTACAGCAGCATGCATCATGAATTTCTATGTATATAATATAATATAATATAATATAATATAATATAATATAATATAANCTATGAATATAATATAATATAATATAATATAATATAATATAATATAATATAATATAATATAATATAATATAATAATATAATAATATAATATAATATATAACATAATATAATTATAATATTATAATATAATATAGCATATCATATATCATATATCATATCATATCATTCCCTATATGGAAACTTTACAATGTTAAGTATGTTGACAATATTATACAAGTAGTCCTTGACTTAGAACAGTTCTTTTACTGATCTTTCAAAGTTACAATGACACTGAAAAAAGTAGCTTATGGCCATTTTTCAGCATCCCCCATAGTTACGTGATTTACATTTGAATTCTTGACAACTGGTTCAACTTTATGACAGTTGCAGTGTCCTGGGGTCATGTGTTCTTTGTAACCTTCTGACAAGCAGAGTCAATGGGGAAGCTAGATTCACTTAACAACCGTATTACTAATGCAATAATTTTGATGATTCACTTAACAATTGTGGCAAGAAAAGTCGTATAATGGGGTAAAACTCACTTAACAAATTTCTCACTTAACATCATAAATTTTGGGCACAATTGTAGCCATAAGTTGAGGAGTACCTGTAATATAAAGCAGTCCTCAATTTTACTTCTATTTGATGCCAAATTGGCGCCTAAGAAAGTACTTGAAAGTATTAACTGCTGCGGAAGTCCAGTTACTGTTTATCTCTCTTACTGAATATGAAGATAGTGATACTGAATATGAAGATAGTGATATGAAGACAGTGCTCTTGTCTGAGCACTGAACTGATCAGCCACTGTTCCCCAATCTTGGGTGCTCTGTAGCATTCCACTCTTTGGATTCTTAACAATGGCCATACTGGCTGGGGAATTTGGGTGTTGATTCAGCAAACAATTTGTTTTGGTTTTCCTCTTGTGGAGGAGGGCAAGTTGTAAAGGATTAATCTTGCAAATCAACTAAAGAATAAATTGCTATCTTTTTTTCTGGTTCCTCTTGTTCTATATTGCACAATAATCTTTTCCTTCCCAATTAGAACCATTTTCATCTAATGAATACCATAAACTTATGCAGTTTCTGAACCCAATGGGAACATCCTCGCTTATATTCATGTTGAATCATAAAAATATTTCTGATTTAAGGAACTAGATCTGAATAATGCACAGAATATGAATATGGGAAAAGCAACATATAGTCTTGACAGAAAGCCTAAAATTGTGTGAATAAATAATGAATAAATAAAAAATAACGTATTTCTTTAAAATATATTTATTACATTTTTGTTTGTATGCATAGATGAAGAACTGGAAAAGAAGGTATTTCCAGCTTGATGAAAACTCAATTGGCTATTTTAAATCAGAACTGGTAGGTATCCATTTATATCTATCTGATTAAGCAAAACTTCAGAAGAAATATTTTGACTAAATGTGTTAATGCATAATTGCTTTGTTTCCATTATTTTGATAGAAAAACCAGTTTTTAGAAACAGAATTCAGAACGTGTCTTTGTATCCATTGCCTTTAATTGGTGGACATTCTAATGTATAGTGAATGGAGCAATGGTTAGATTCCAATATAATGATGCTTCTGATAGTTTTAATGTGGAATTAATAAAAGGATTATCACTTTTCATACATAACCTTGTGCTCTGGATAAGTATTTAGGAGTGAATTAGTCATATTTCTAAAATATAAATGGGGGAAAATATGAATTCTTAATAATTAAACATACAGAGATAAGTATGCACTTTATTTCTTTTTCTGTTGTGCACATTGATTTCATTTTGAATTAAAGATGAATAATTAAAAGCAGTTGTTATACCTATATATCCTAGTTTGAACATAATGCCAATTTTTAGAATTGCATTGTACAGATACTCTTCATTATTTCAAGGGTGCCAATGGATAATTAAAACATAGAATGAGCAACTTTGAGAAAATAAAGTCAGAAAGATATATTAAAAGAGACAGATATTAAGTTACAGAAAATTCCACAACTGGATTACTTATAATTTAGTGCCTTTTATTTCTTTTCATTTGCTTTTTTAATGCTCCATCTCTGAACTGTATACTTTCTGCCTATTCCCCAAACAACAGAAGGATTCTAAGGTGTGTGTTAATGTTTGCCCATATCTGTCTTGAATCATTAGGTGGTAAAAATAACATTTTATGTATCTCCATATCTAGAAGCCTGTCTCTTACATTGCACACACATACATATATATAAAAACCAAACAAACTTCAAAATGAAGTTCTCCTCCAAACAAACACATCAAAAGCAGTAGTTATATGAAATCCTTTACAGCAGATAATAAATCCTGATCTATATGTACCCACCAGAGATAATGGAACCAGAAATAATAAGGATGGTTTATAGTGGTGGAGGTTTTTTTCTTAAAAAAAAAAAGGGTTGTTTTAAAAGACAATCCATTAGAATATCAGAAAAATGCCACTCCCTTTATCTCTAGTTTTTTAGTACTATAGACAATCACTCTTGTTAATTTAAAACATTTTCAAAATAGAAAAAAGCAGATTTTTGGTATTAATAATATACTTTAATCTACTTTCTAAACAGTGTTGTGTGTCATATTGATTTATAATTGAACAGAGAATTATATATTTTTGATTCGTTCATGTCTTGTAATTATTCATGCATATTCGATATATTGTATTATTAATTTTTCTATTTTAAATAGAAATAATTTCCCAAACATAATTATTTGTGATTATTGATAATGACAGTTTGTAAAGTTAAGCATGAAAAATGTACACTTGTTGACATGGCTGGATTTTTAATTGTTGCTGTTTTGTCCTTTTAATTTGTGTTTGAGCTTTACTTGGCCTTGATCAGCTTTATTTTCAAAAGACATAAGTAGTAATAAAAGCTCTAATAATTATTTGTAGACTAGTGTTTCTATTTTTAGAAGATTTCTTGAGAGAGAATAAATACCCTAGATCAGAGGTGCCCAACCTTTTGGGCACCAGGCACCAGGAGAAAGGTTTTTCTGCAGGGGCGTGGTTTCGTGTGCTGCCTGCATTCTGAGGATGGGGCTTCACTTGTTAGTGCAGCCCAGTTTCTGGCATGCCATGGCATGATGCCAGCCCCACAGTTCGTGGGTTGGGAACCTCTGCTTTAGATGAGAAATAATCAGATTTTTTCAATGTAGATAGTATTGTCATGTAGGTTGGTCTTCCTATTATCTCCAGTGGTTAAGAGTTTGCATATTAGCTTTGCATAATTGTTCTTACAAGGGAAAAAGGACCACTGCTTCACAGTTCTCATTTGAAACATGGTTCAAACCATGGTGAGGAATTGATACTTTTTAAAATAAACTTTTAAAATTATTCTTATTCATCCTACCCTTTGTTTAGATAATTAGGGTGAGAAGAATCCAGCGTGATAACAAAAAAATGTCTACAGTATCAGAACCGTGTGGGATAGGGAAGTCTAACAGGTGACAAAGTTTTCTGCCTGAGCATATGAATATTATTCAACAGTGCCAGATAGTTTGCCTGAAGAAATGACAGCGAGAGAATTTGAGAGTTTAAAGTAGGAGCATGCCTTTTAGTCATTGCAGAGTATTCCTGGTTATTTCTCCATGGTTGCATCACCTTTTTTTGTTAAATATATTTATTATGTTTTTTCAACAAGAATAAACTCATACATTTTTTGAAGGGGACACTTCAATGATGTCTACTCATAGGCTCTCAGAACCTAATGGTTTTTCAGCAGGGTTGGAGCTCTGATTCAGTAATCTTACAATTGACCCTTTCTTTCTATCAAGGGGGAACATAATTCAACCTTCATTTTGTCACCTGAAGGTGGAAGAATGGCCTAAGTTGGCTAATAATTAAGGAGCATCTCAGAAAGGGGGTTTCATGATTCAGATTGTGTCTCATCCACCATTGGTAAGAGAATATCCAGCACCATATTATCAAGGTGGATCAAATTGTGTCTCTCTGCTTCTGTTGTGGGGGTGGTGTTGATATAGCCGATTCCTTGAAGTTTCCCTATCTTTTGTCTTTATGTATTAATGTATCGTGACATTTGTGCTTCAGCAGGGGTACAATCTGTGGATATAACAAGAGATCTAACTATAGAATATATGGGCAGTTCCATGTTAGTAAAATGTAATTCTGGCTTTATTTTGGCATTTTATTATTATTACTATTATAGTGGATAAGAGTACCCCCATCTGCACAAGCATGCTAACACTTTCTGCTGAAAACTGTAAGGACATAGTGGGCAAATCATGGACTGCACTGCTCTGCCCTCAAGCCTTTTGCACCGTTCTTTGGAAAAAAAACAATTTTAAGACTGTAAAATTTTATTTAAATCAAATACATTAAATTAAACATGTTTCTGACATTGTACTTTCCCTGCAAATGCTATTGTTACTTTCTTCATTGATTTTACCATTCCATAGAGGTGCTCAGCTTCATTTTTTAAAATGAACCTGAAAGGTTATTCAGCTGGGATCATGCGTGGATATAGATGGGATCATGCAAAACAATTTGCATATCTTTCCATGTGGGAAAAATATTCTGCAAATATCAAGTACTGCATATATACACTCACTATTAAAAGAAATAAACGAATGGTAACATTTTAATTTGTTCTTTATCTACATATAGTGTGTTTAAAACATTTTTAACAGGCAAAAGCTTATGTGTTTATGTTAGGTTGCTAAGCATTATTTTAGAAAACTAATTGAAAATATTTAATGAAGTATAAATATGTTGAGAGTAAATGTCAGGGTTTTTTTTAACAAAGTTTATTAAATTTTCACCTTTAAAAACAAGTTCTATATACATTTTTTGCAGTTATTTGTGATAAGAGTTATACCATTCTCACATGCATACATACATACATACATACATACATACATACATACATACATACATACACACACTATTTTCAATTATTCTTTAAAGCTTCTACTTTTGCATTATATTTTCTTTCTATTTTCTAACCAGACATACCATTTTTCCCAGGCCATATAGAATTCTTCATCTCCCCTCTCCTGCAATTTCATTGTGAATTTGTTCATTTCTGGGCAATCCATTACTTTTTTTATACTCACGTAATCTGTGGCTGTACTATCTAATTTTCCAAGTTTGAGCATATCATATCCTAGCTGCTGTTAAGATGTGTATCATTAGACATTCATTCTGTTTTGAATATTCTCTTTTGCTTATCCCTAATAAAAACATTTCAGGCTTGGGTACTGCCTTTAAACTTGTTATATCTGTACCACATCTGTATCTTATTCCAGAATTCTTTCGCTTTTGGGCAGGTCCACCACACGTGAAAGAATGTACCGGGTTTCTTTTTACATTTCCAACACTCTAATTTTAAGTTTGGATAAATTTTAGCCAATCTCGCCGGTGCTAGATGCCAACGATAAAACATTTTATATAAATTTTCTTTATATGAAGCTGTCAATGTTAATTTATATATTTTAGTCCATAATCTTTCCCAATCTTCTAATTGTATGCTGTATCCAAAATTTTTCATCAAGGTTATCATAGTTGGTTTCACTACCTCATCTTCTCTATCAAATTTTAAAAGATAATTATACATTTTGGTTATAAATTTTTCCTCTGATTCTAATAATATTTTATCTAGTTGTGATTTTTTATCTATACCGA
This sequence comes from Laticauda laticaudata, assembly GCA_004320025.1. Classification (NCBI taxonomy): domain Eukaryota; kingdom Metazoa; phylum Chordata; class Lepidosauria; order Squamata; family Elapidae; genus Laticauda; species Laticauda laticaudata. The sequence goes on along the minus strand of BHFT01005611.1, from coordinate 1,093 downwards.
ATTCTTACAGCAACCACATGATGGCGCCCAGGAAAGGTTTTGAAAGATGATTGTTTGCCAGTTTGAGAAAAAGATCAATACATATCTTATGAACCATATTACATGAAAGGAAACAATGTAAAAATGAATACATTTATGCAGTTTTTTATTCTATCACATATTAGAGTGTTTTCAAATATGATCATGTGCTCTTTTTTAGTGTTGTAAAGTTTTCAGAAATCATGAAGCACTTATTGCTTACGCAAGAATTAACATTAGAACACAACCTGAATACATTAATATACATCAAAACCATGTCCATTCATCACTCAACATGGTTATTTATATATTTTCTGTTCAAGTATGTATAATAATTACTGTAATTAAAATATATTTATCACAAACTAAGCTCATTTTATTCTGTTTCGAATATGCCTCTTTTCCTCTAAAATACATCAGGACAAAGTCTTGATGTCAAGGGATAGCACATTTTGAAGAGAGGTTACTTAGGGCTGGGAGATCATTTGGTGACACCACATAGATGAGTGGGTTCAGAAATTCAGCAGGTAGGCCCAGCCAACTTGTCTGACCATAACATTTAACTGAAAAGTTAAGTAGGGTTCATCCTGCTTAATACTTAGATGAATAGAGTTAGTCCTGCTTAATACTTAGATGGAAAATTACCAAGAAATCCTTTCAACCACCCTGAAAAAGCTTGCTATTTATGTCAAGAAAACATCTTGGTCAACTTGACTGAAGGCTTTGTTCATCTTCAGAAATTATGTAATTTTTGCGTATCTGAGACATCCCTCGGGAACTCCATAACGATTGCAATTCTCTGGCACATTTGAAAATTATGTGCTCAGATCTTTCTGAAATCTGTAGCTGTTAGGCACAAGAATATCTCTCCAAAAATCACAATGTTTATATTTTATAGTGCCTAAACATTTAAATCATATTTGTCCTTTAAAATTATAGATTGCCCTGTTACTTTAAAGTGACCAGTGGGATGTAATTGTAAGTCCTGAACCTATTATTAAAGCCCATGTCCCACTGCACCAACAGATGCAAAGAGGATGTAAAACGGACAAAAAAGCTTGCCATCCGTTTGAAA
>BHFT01005609.1:0-19652 GCA_004320025.1 Laticauda laticaudata | reverse complement strand
TTTTTTGCCAATATGTAAGACAGAGCATTTATTTGTTGAGATTTGAAGTTGCCATTTTTTTGACCATTTTGATACACAGTCAAGATCTTTTTGAAGGGTAGCAGTATTGTTTGTGGTATTGAAAAGCTTTACATCATCAGCGAAAAGAACGCAGTTGCTCTTAATGTGATCACAGAGGTCACTTATGTAGAGAATGAAGAGAGTTGGTCCTAGAACATTGCCTTGGGGGACACCACTGTTGACAGGTACAGAATTTGATTGGACACTCCCAAATTTTGACCATTTGTTGTCTGTTTGACAGGAATGCTTCTATCCAGTTATACAGGTGTCCAGAGATACCATAAAATTTTAGTTTTAGGAGTAGTTTGTCGTGGACCACTGAATCAAAGGCTTCACAGAAGTCTATATAGATTGTGTCTATTGCTTTGCCCTGATCGAGTTGTGTAGTCCATATGTTTTAAGTGTAAGAGTTGCAGATTACAGAATCTCTACAGACTTTTAATGTGCTTAAATTTACTTATTCAGCAGTAATCATGGACATACACTGAATGGACTTTAAACCTAGGAAAACAAAGAGTTAACATTTTCACAACAATATGCAAGAATGGTTGTGATGTTGGCAAATCAGAGTAAATGCATATTGCATATGTGCTAAATCAGAGTAATTTGGGTGGTTGTGAATTACTTGCTTCTGTATATATAACAGTGCTTCTGAAAAAGGACTTGGAAAGAATATATGTTGCCTTTCAAAATCCATTGGAAAGGAGAACTAGGAAGGGCCATAGCTCGTGGAGCAACAGTTGTTATATTCCCTCAGAGGCATTATTAGAAGAATAGCATTGGGCTACAGAAGCCCAACATCTAGGGAAAGCTTTTGCCTGTAGTCTTAAAAGATACAAGGATGAGGCAAGATAATTTCAATTTATGCTGCTTTTAGCATTTTAGAATATTGAAAGTACAATGCCTTGTTGATTTATAAAACTGATTCCTTAAAGCCCCTCTTTTTTTAATGTTTTGTTCTTTGCATGTTCTCTGAAATCTGAGGGAATGTTTCATCATTCCTGAAACCAGCTTGTTTCAGTGCTTTTTATTACCTTCGAGGGAAAGGGTTATTTTGTAATCAAAGCAAAAAAGTAATTTTACTTTTTTCATTTTAGTTTTCTCTGTTTCGATTCCACCATCTTTTAATCTTCCTCTCTGATATTCCAACCTGTTTATAAAGCAGCTTTTGAGACATGACGCAAACCAGCAGTTTTAAAGCCAGCAGATCCTTCTAATAAATCTGGAAGATTAAACACTTCACACCCGTGAGAGTGTGCTGCTTGAGAGGACATAGTGATGGGTCCTGAATAAATCTAATGATATAATCCTGCTTAATGTGCAATTAGATGAGAGCTTGGCACAACTGAAGCAAAAGGGAGTTAATTGTAAACAGCTGGGCAAAAAAATGACAGTGGAATTTAATCAAAGCATTTATGCCCATTTGTCCTTATGCTGCCACATACAGGACATATTTTTTTTAACATAATGACTGCTGCAAAAATTTTTTGAAATGAAGTTTCTCTGTCTGTCTTTCAAATCAAGGCACAAACAGAAGACCAGTTATGAAATGTGATGCCAGGAAAATGGAGGAATGGAAGGAGTCCTTTACTAACTGGTGATGCATCCATCATGCAGAAGGAACAAAGCTTAACCTCTCTCTGCTTTTCAGTAAAGATCCACTGAATTTATATTCTAATGATCGAAAAACAACTTCAGCAAAATTGAAAAAAAGGTTTCACTGGAGAGTCACAAAATTGAAACAAACAAAATTGACCTTGTCAGTTACTGAGCATGGTTGTTAAGCAAATCACTGCAGTTGCTAAGTGAACCACACAGTTATGCAGTGAATCTGGCTTTCCCTCATTGACTTTGCTTATTGGAAGCTCCCTGGGAAGGTCCCAAATGGTGATCACCAGTATTTCCTAGTCGAACCACAGACAACTACAATGATCTAATGTATATGGATTTTATAGAAGACAATGTTGAAAAAGCACTATGCAATCTAAAACCATCTCTATCTGTTGGACCGGACAGAATATGTGCCTACTTGTTAAAAAAGCTATCACTGCCACAGCCGAACCTATAAGCATAATCTTCAAAAAATCTTTCAGGACCAGCTCCTTGCCAAAACTATGGTTACAAGCCACGGTCATCCCCATCTTCAAAAAGGGAGACCCCAGCCCAAGTTGAAAATTACAGACCAATTTCTTATACCTGCATCACCTGTAAAGTCATGGAATCAATTTATTAACCAATCCATTATTCTCCACTTAGAGCACAAATAACCTACTGTCCAATAAACAATTTGGTTTCAGCGAAAAAAACTATCCTGTAATCTGCAAAAACTCCTACCCACTAAAACATATGGACTATACAACATTAATCAGGGCAAATCAATAGACACAATCTACATAGACTTCTGTAAAGGCCCTTTGATTCAGTGGTCCACGACAAACTACTCCTTTAAAACTAAAATTCTTATATGGTAATCTCTGGACACCTGTATAACCTGGATTAGAAGCATTCCATTGTTCAAACAGACAAACAAATTGGTCAAAATTGGAGCATCCTATCCAAATTCATGTACCTGTCAACAGTGGATGTCCCCCAAGGCAGTGTCTAGGACCAAACTCTCTTCATACTCTACATAAATGACCTCTGCAATCATATTTAAGAAACAACTGCGTAATCTTTCAGCTGATTTGATGTAAAGCTTGTTCAACACCACAGACAATACCACTACCCTACAAAAAAAGACCTTACTATGTAATCCAGAATGGTTCAAACAAATTGCGCAAACTTTCAATCTCAACAGATAAATATGTCTAACATATGGCAAAAAAAATCAGGAAATAAAATAGAGGCTGAATAGTTTTCAAGACCTTTTGCGGATGATCCAAAACTCTGCCAAGGATCTTGAGTATTGACCTAAGTGCTAGAGCCGACTGTAACTACATAGCCAAAAAAGCATTAAGAGTTGTTAACCAATCTTACATAGCTTTTTCTTCTTGGTAATATTACACGACTAACTTAGAGCATACAAAACATTTGCTAGACCAATATTTTCGAATACAGTCTGGAACTTCACATTACATATCTGATATAGCACAGTTGAGAAAGTCCAGAAATAATTTCACAAGAGAGTTCTCACTCCTACTACTCGTTGCTAGAATACCTTATGCCATCAGACTTTGAAATTATAGACCTAGAAAATCTTGAATTACTCTGTCTTCAATTCTGATCTAAGCTATTGATATAAAATCATACATTGCCAATGTCCTACCTTGTCAATGGAATACTTCAAGCTTCAACCACTAAACAATAACAAGAGCAAACAATAGCATACAAACTTCCAAGGTTATTTGCACAAACCAAACTTGATTTGCCGAAAATTCGACTTCAGCAACAGAGTGGTCAATGTCTGGAATACTATCTACCCGCACTCTGTGGTTTCTTCACCAAACCCCAAAAAACTTTAACCTTAGTCTTTGTACTGTTGACCTCACCCCTTTCCTAAGAGGTAGGGGCATCATAAGCCGCAACGTGCCCTACTGTCCCTGTCCTTATTCTTTCTTTTATTTTTCTTATATGTATTCATCACTATCGTTTTACTATACCTATTATCTGCTAAACAATTGACAAATCAAATAAATAAATAAATAAATAAATCACAAGACCCCCAAAAATTGCCAATTGTTATAAATATAGGCCAACTCGCCCAAGCATATGAATTTTTGAATTCACACATAATTGGGGATTGCTGCAACAGTTGTTAAGTTCAACAGTCCCATTGCAAAGTAAAATTTTTCAGTTCTTTGTAACGTCACAAATTGAAATTGTTGTAAGTTGAGGCACTACCTTTATTGACACAGTGTCAAAATACATTCCTGTACTCAGGCTGTTTCCATGTATTTTAAGAAAAATAATATTGTTTACGAGGATGAAATCAGATAAAAAGTAAAGTTTAGATGCACAGACCCCAGTGAAAAGCCCATAGAAAGGGGATTTTATGTAGGAATTTTCCAAACTAACCTCCGTCCACCCAATATTTTAGAGAATATTAAGTTCAGCTAGATCACCTACATGTGCTTCTAGCTTGGAGCTTCCTACTTCCAGATGAGGTAAACTTCTTATCTATTCAGTTGCGGGAAAGCTATGATATACTGTTAATTTTAGTTTAACAATAAGTGATTATGAGAGAAGCATATTAACTTTTTAAACCAGTTTAAGGAGTGGAAGCGTATTTTCAAAATGATAATTAAGCCCCAACAAACCTAAGCATCTATTACTTTATCGAGTAATAAATCACGAACTAAAAACATTATCTAAACAAAAACTTATGTACTTGAACAGCGAACAAAATCCTATGATAAAGTGCATAAGTGCATCTCAATCGTGCCTCCTTCGTCCTTGTCCTATTGTCCCTAATTATTAGTTCTATTTCTTGTATTTAAATTTATGTTTATTCTTGTTTTCTATTATTTTATAAGCTTTTTGACAAATAAAATAAATAAAATAACTAAATAAAATAAAAGTGATCTTTCTTTGACGTTTCCCTGGAGTAGAATTGGTGGTGGATGGATTCTGGTCGAGATACTTTTGGAGGTTTAACGTATGTTAAAGCATTATTATTGTTTAAACACTTTTATTCAATGATATGACCCAGTCAAAGCTGAGGGAGCCAGCGGTTGTTCCAAAGATACTTTCCAGTGGGTGGGATTCTATTGGTTTGGAATTGGTTCAGGCAAACCGGGTAGTTCTTGGTGAGCATTTGGCCCGCCCAAGCTTACCCCTGCCTCTTTCCTGTTCTTTATTTCCTGGTTTTTAGCACAGTTGATTCAGCGTTGGCAGAGTTGTTTTTGTCACACTTCTCAGCCATTTTCATTCATTGGTCCTGCCCTCCTGCAAGTAAGACTATCCGTAAGGACAGGTGAAATTTGGAAAAATTAGAATATTGCTACAAAAGCTTCATTTATTTTCAGTAACTGCAACTTAAAAAGGGGAATAGAATAAACATGAATATTATGAGATAGACTCATTACATGGCTCAAAGCAAGCAGTTACAAAACCAATGACGTGTCATAATGAGATGATTATGGTACAGTTTCGAGGAGCAACACCCCAAATCTATACAATCTCAGAAAATTAGCGAATATTGTGAAAAGGTTCAATGTTTCTCGGCTCAAAGTTGTCTCCACATACATATCACATTATTAAGCCATGAACCACCTGCAACATCCAGGCGTTCCCGAGCCTTTAAATTGGTCTTCTCAGTCAGGTTCAGTAGGAATCACAACCATGGGAAAGACTGCTGGACCTGACAGTTGCTGCAGAAAAAGCCATCATTGACACCCTCCATAATGGAGGCAAAGCCTCAAAAGGTAATTTGCAAAAAGAAGTTGGAATGTTCCCAAAGTTGCTTTGTATCAAAGCACATTAATAGAAAGTACTGTGGAAGGGAAGAAAGTTGGAAGAAAAGGCTTTGCAACAAGCAAGCAGGATGACCACAGCCTGGGCAAGAGGACTGTCAGGAAAAGGCATTCAAAAGTGTGTGGGGGGACTTTCACAAAGAGTGGACTGAGGCCTGGAGTCAGTTGCATCAAGCAGCCACCACCACACGGAAATGGATCCTGCACATGGGGCTCAAATGGTCAAAATATTCCTCTTTGTTCAGGCCACTCCTGACAGCAACAAAACATCAGAAGCATTACTTACCTGGGCTAAGAAGAACAGGCCTGGTCTGTTGCTCTAGTGCCAAAGTTCCTTTTTTCTGATGAGAGCCACTTGGCATTCTTCATTTGGAAAACAAAGGAGGAAGAATGGAGCAGGCACACATTCAAGATGATTGAAGATCCAGTGTAGAGATATTCCAGTCTGTGTTGATTTGGGGAGGCCATGTCACTGTTGGTGTTGGTTCCACTGTTGCTTCATTAAGTCCAGGGTCAATGCAGCTGTCTTACCAGAAGACTTTTGGAGGCACTTCATGCTTCCTTCTGCAGATGAGCTTTATGGGATGCTTACTTCATTTCCAAGCAGGACTTGGCACCTGCCCATCACTTGCCAAAAGCCACCAAAACCTGGTTCAATGGACTGTTGGATGTACTGTGCTTGGATTGGCCAGCAAAAACCATGCCTGACCTTGAGAAAGATTGAAGAGACATTGAGACTGAACAATGCAGAAGAGCTGAAGGCTGTCTGTTGAAAGGCATCCTGGTCTTCCATAACACCTCAGCAGTTGCCATTAGGGCGATAAGGTTTAACATGCGCCACGCTGCATTTTGAGGCAGTTAATTGCTGCAAAAGAGGCCCAAACCCAAATACTGAGTACATATGCATGTTTATTACTTTTCAGAGGTCCGAATTGTCTGTTTGTATAATTCCTTGTTTATGATGCATGTTAATATTCTATTTTCTGAAGAATTGTGGGATTTGGGGTTTCATGAGCGGTAAGCCATAATCATCCAAATTTATGACAAATCCGGTTTGAAACTATCTTGCTTTGCATGTAATGCCAGTCTACCTTCATATATTTGTTTCACCTTTGAAGTTGGCATTAACTGAAATTAAATGAAAACTTTCGCATGCATTATTCTAATTTTTTGGAGTCATAAAGTTTTCACCTGTATTAGACTTTAAAATGGGCCTTTTTTAAAAATGCAGAGCGTGCGCTTTGTCGTGCGCGCTCACTGAGCCAGTTGTTTGCACCAGTAATCATACCACTGGATATTTCATGGTCATGTTTCTATCATAGGAAGTCTTCATACCCAAAATGTTTCCTCACATTTGGCATATTTTTTGAACTGCCTAGGTTGGGCAGAAGCTGGGCAGGTTAATGGTTGAGTTAAACCTTATTTATGTCACCCAAGTCTCTTCAAAACTTAGGCTTCAGTGTCTTTAACCACTTGCAGCTATTTACATTATTAGACTACCTTGCAGAGCTTGTTTCCTCATCCTTGAAAAACAAAACTGACTGAAGGCTAACTTGATTTTCCTGGTGCCTCGCATGTTAGAATGTTTGAGCTACTGGTATGTGGAATCACCTTGAGAGAATTTTGAAAAAAATCACAACTGGTCAACTCCTTCAGCAACCTTCACAAAATCAGAATTCAATTTCTTCCATTCTTATCTGGATGACCTACCTGGGCCAGTTTGCAAGCATTTTCATTATTACAGGAGGGTGAAAAATGATTCCTTGGTCCAAACCACACTCTTTCCTATGTTTCTTGCTGAAGAAGGAAAAAGGTATTTCATTCTCCAAATGGAAATTTTGTTCCAGTACTGTGCAGTCTCTCTCCATGATCATGGATTTTTCTTTTTTGGAAAAATATTCAGCGCCAAGATTCCCCTCCCCCCCTTAATCCAAACATCTTGTTGTATATGTGATGCTGTAAAAAAAGAAAGAGAAAGTTTCAGTTGAATAAAAATTCTTAAATCCATGCTTTTGTGAAAATTTCGTCAACTAAATTTCACTTTGTTGAAGTTCTAATTTAAAGGACTTGATGTAACTGATCTGTAAGTATGCTGCCACCAGTTACATCCTTGACAATATTTTATTTATTTGTTTGTTTGTTGGTTTTGTTTGCTATTACCACCCAATGAGGTATTCAGCATGTTCTTATCAGTTCTGGAGAACCAGTAGCAGAAATTTTGATGGAGTCCGGAGAACTGGCAACAACCACCTTTGACTGGCCCTATGCCCCTATCTATTCCTCTGTTCCTAAGTTCCCAGCTGATCAGCTTGGGATCTTTCTTTTGTTGCCCTGCACAGTAGAACAGATCTGGAAAGGCAGGTTAGCTGGGGCGTGGGAAGGGGAATGGGATTTTTGCAGTTAATCTTCCCCCTGGAGTAGGTTGGGAACTTGAGACTTTATAGTATCCCCCCCTGCCAACACTTCACCAAGCCATTGCCCACCAAACCCACACCCACAGAAAACTTGAGAGTTAAAAAAAAAAAATTGAATTCCCCCATTGAATACACTTTTTCATGTGCACTATTTCTGGCGGCAGCCTTACAACAGATTAAGACATAAACTTATAAAAACTGTAAACAATAAAAACAGTAAAAATCAATGAAATACAGCAATATGAATTAAAAAGATTGGTGGGGGAGCGGCAAGCAGGATGCCACAGTGGAGAGATGGGGGTGCTGCTACTACCAACTAATCACCAACCTTCAGATGTGATGGTTGGGACCCCAGGCCAAAGTGGCAGAGCCAAGTCTTCAGGTTCTTGCAAGAAGGAGAGGAGGGTAGGAATAGGAACTTCACCATGGAAGGGTAGGGGAAGGATGTTCCAAAGGGATGGATTGCGATGGCAGAGAAGTCTTTTCTTTTGCGACTCCAGCTGGAAGTTCCATCCTAAGCTAGTGGAAGTTTTGAAGACTAGGCATAGTTAAGGGCCAAATAAATCAAGATAGGATAGCATACTGTCTAGATAGATACTGTATGATCAGGTATACCAAAACTCACAATTTGTCATGGTAGCATCACATGACTTTTTATCCCTTTTTACTAAAACTTGGGCGTGGGGCATGGCAAACAGAATCATATTGCAGGACAATTTGATGATTAGCAGTAAAAGCATGGATGGTGTGTTGCAGCATTGTGCTGAGCTGGGGTATATTTCTTTTAGCATTAAGTAAACAGTGAAATTAATATATACCCAAAATAACCAGCAACGTTTTTCAGCAGAATCTCATTCTGCCATCATCAGGCTTCTGTATGGATGTGGGTCTCACTGTTCCTGGTTTAAATTAGGCTCCGTCCATCTTGCATTGGCTAGGGCAGCCTGGGTCCCTGTGTTCATTGGACTTGGAGTTTGATTGATTGGTGTTTCTTGGTTCTTCTGTTCTGTTTGTGCGCTTTGATTTGGCTGGGCAAACAACTCTTGTTCTTAGTGTTGCGAGGCTTTCAGTGCAGCTTGGCTCCGTTGTGAAAGGACGGCTTTGCTCTTTCATTAGCACAGCTGCTTATTCATTTAGCAAGGCTGGGATTCATCTGGGTGCCTGGTGGGGGGGCTGTTTGAGTTGGAGGATCAGAGGGAAGGTCTGTCTGGTGCTCAGGTTGCCTGGGTGCCTGGTGGGGGGTGTGTTGAGTTGGAGGCATCAGAGGGAGTCTGTTGGCTCAGGTGTTTGTCTGTTGTGGCGTGGAGATCTTTCTATTTGGAGAGTGCAGCGGCCTTTCCAAATGATTGACAGTCTGCTGGAATCATCTCTTCTATTTCATGCTTGTCAGGTCATTTTTCAATTTCTGTGGCTTCTCTGATGATTCTGTGGTTGGTGCTTTTCCTATAGCCTGGCTAGGGTTTTTAGTGCCATTTGACAAGTTGATGCTTTGTGACCTGTGGTTTTCATGTGTTGGATCAGTTGAGGAGGTGTGTTCCAGCTTTCTTTACTGCATTTTTTTGTGTTCATCCAGGCGCGCGTACTGTATTCTTTCTAATTCGGCTGCTCCCAATGTATAGTGGCCGGGCATAATGTACAGGAATTTCGTATATGCCTTTTGCGTTTTCCAAGGTCAATTTTTGTCTTTGGGGTTTTCCTTCAGGATGGCTGCCTATTTTTTTGTCTGTTTTGAAGGAGTCTTGATGTTGATGCCTGTGTTAGTATCTTACTGATTTTATCATGTATAACCTTCTTATGTAGGGCAATACCAGCTGTTCCATGGTCTGTTAGGTCTTCTAGGTCTCTGTTATGTCTTTGGTGTGTTTTTGTGGATTCAGGTTCGGTGATTTTGTTTTTTTATGGAAGCCATTGGCTGCTCCAATAAAACTTCAGTCAGGGGTGCATAGTTCAGTTTTTATATGTTCTTATCTGCCAGCGTTTGGTTCTGCCGTAATTAGTTTGTTTTGGCACACGGGAATTTATCTGTTCTGGGTGTCGGTGGTGGGATGGGCTTGATGTGCGTAGCGGTTGGTGTGTGTTTTCTTTTGCGGTACATGGTTGTGTCCAGTGTGCCATCTGTTCTTTGTGTAGAATTAGTACATCTAGTAAATGGTAGTTGTTTGTTTATTTTTGTTTCCATTGGTTGAACTTTGATTTTGGGGTGTGTGTTGTTTTAGGTGTTGGGTGTTTCGGAAATTGTTTTAGTTTTACTTTTTCCATGGCGCGCCAAATCACAAATGTGTCATCGCGATGTATCTCTAGCCATAGTTTGGATTTGTGGGTGGCATTTAGCCAGGGCTCTGGTATTCGGAATTCTTCCATTGAACAGGTTTTGCAATGACGGGTGAAAAACAGTGGTGATTCCCATTAGGGCTCCTTCAATTTGCTTGTATCTTTGTCCTTTGTATATATGAAATATGTGTTGGTTTAGGCCAGTGTTCTGTTAGTTTCCATGGAGGTCTTTAGCTGCGTTGGTATTTATTTTGATGATTTCAAGACGTTTCTTTTATTGGCGACTTGAGTGGAATAGTGAAAACCACGTCGAAACTTACAAGCAGCACTTTCTTGTTCCACGTGATAGAAATTCTCTTGATCATTTCTAGGAAGTGGTATGAGTTTTGTACATATGAAGCTGCGGTTTCCAGCCATGGGGCTGTTAGTTTGTTTTGCTAAGTTATTTAGGCTTAGGTTTTGTTAATTGGTGCTCCTATGGGATTCTGGGACCTATGGCGTCTGAAGGTATGCCTTCTTTGTGCATTTTTGGCGAGGCTGTTATAATTTTGGGGCATCTTAGAAGATTTTTCTCTTGCGGATGATCGTCTGTTGCGATTTCTTTGCTTATGTGGCTGGCTTATAAATTTTCTTCTGGTTATTTTTCTTGATGTGCGTGACGCGTCTGTGTTTATATGGTTTGTATGTGGAGTCTTAGGGAGGTAGGTCTGTTCCAATTTTGTTTCATTAGTCTTTTCTGCTCCATTACTACTATGGCATTCTTTGTCTGCTGGAGTTATTATTTATGCTGTTATCATTTTCAGGGTTTGTAGTGCTCTGAATTCATTCTTTTGCGCAAATTAGTTTTTTGGTGTTTCGTTCTGTGCATAAGATGTGAGTAAACCTGGTGTTCTTTATTTCTGTCAGCTTCATTCTTATTTAATTTGGTTAGGCTGGATTCTACTACACATATGAAATGGATTCTGTTTGGGATTTTTTTGGGATGGCTATGGCATAATTGAAATCCTTCGATAGGACATCTGTTTTTTTGTTTTGTTGCAGTTCTCTTGGTGGAAACTTTGTATACTAATTGTTTCAGGTTATTTGGTGGTTATGGGAATTTTTTCTTGTCAATTTTCTAATTTTTAGTTTCTTTGAGAGTTTTCATTTTTGTTAAGTGGTCAGTTTCAGCTCTCCAAGTTGTAAGTTGTTTTATCTTATCCCAAAAGTAGAGGTGGATTTTGCTGCTTTCAATTCCAGGTCGTAGTGCTAGCAAATCTTTGTTTAACTGATCACATTGCGAATCTCTTACTGTGAGCCCTTCCTGAGTAGAGCCATTTCAGCTTCTTGTTCAGGCATACATTTAAGTAGCTTGCTAGTGCTGTGATGAAATGTTAATTTGAAGCAGGGTTGGGTTGTTGGCATGTTGTTCTGCAGGCTGCCATAGGGAATTTTAGGGGTCACATAGTATTCCTAGCTCTTTAAGACTTCCAGCTTCTCATAGCTCATTGATCTGGCTGTTTATTTCCTCCCCGTAACGATGGTCAGATATGTTTTTTCTAAGCTTTCGCAGCGTTACTTACATGTGTGCTTGTTCAGCTTCCTTTAGGGTATATTTGCCACGTCATTGTAGTGCTGTTAAAGTTTGGTAGCAACATTATTCAGCAGAATCTTCACTGCCATCATCAGGCTTCTGTATGGATGTGTGAGAAGAGATGATTTTCCAGCAGACTGTCAATTCCATGCACTCTCAAATAGAAAAAGATCTCCACGCCACAAAACAGACAAACACCTGAGCACAGACAGAACTCCCTCTGATGCCTCCAACTCAAAACCACCCACCCCCCCCACAGGCCACCCAGTGAAAACCCAGCTTGCTAATTGAATAGCAGCCTGCTAATGAAGAGCAGCTGTTCCTCACACGGAAGCCAAGCTTGCCACATAGAAAGCCGTCCAACACAAAGAACAGATGTTGCCAGCCAATCAAGCCACAAAACCAGACAGAAGAAACCAGAAACACCAATCAAATCAAAACTCCAAGTCCAATGAACACCCAGACCCAGGCCTCCTAGCCAATCAGAATGGGAACCAGCCTCAAATTAAAACAGGAGCTTGGAGGGACCCCACATCCATACAGAAGGCTATGATGGCAGATGAGATTTTTCTGCTGAAACGTTCGAACAACTTTAACAGCACTACAATTGACGTGGGATAATACCTGAAGGAAGTCTGAAACAGCACACATGTAAGTTACCCCGCGAAAGCTTAAAAAAAACAAAATATATATATATATATTTATTATACATACACACACACACACACACACACCGGAATTTGTCTTGGTGCAAATGCTCTCAGGTAGACATAAAAGAAAAAATACATTTGTCAAGAATCATAAGATGCCAATTATACTTCATGGATAGTCATAGGCTACAATAACCCAATCAATCATACTAGGAAACGGTTTTGATATAAATCATAAGAATACAAGTAACAAAGTTACCAATGATACAGTCACAAGTGATGAGGAGATGGGTGATGAGTGATTGAAGATTAACAAAAGAAAATTATTTTTGCAGACTTTGAATAGGTTGAACCAGCGTTGATGGGAATTCTTTGTTTAGGCAGAGTTGATGACTTTTTGGGAAAAAACTGTTGTTGTGTCTTAGTTTGTTCAAGAGCCAGTGCTCTGTACCATTGTTTTGAGGGAAAGGAGTTGAAACAAGATTTATGTCTGCAGAATGTTTGGAGGGGTCTGCTAAAAATATTTGTATGTATGAGCGGGTGGATTCAAATTTGTTTAACAATTGCCGTTCCTGTGGGCATGGCTTAGTTGGTGGGCGTGGCTTGGTGGTCATGTGACTGGGTGGGCATGGCCAACTCAACATCACTCACATTGAGGTACACATCTCCTTGCCTGGCCTCTTGTGACTGTGGGGGTGTTGCAACAGTCATAAGTATGAAAGACAGTCATAAGTCACTTTTTTCAGTGCCATTATAACTTTGAATGGTCACTCCAACAAGCAAAGTATCAGAAAGGAGGAAAAATAACTCCAGAGAAGTTCCTGAGACAGGAAGTCCAATCCTGCCAAGAATGTAATGTATGTATGTATGTATGTATGTATGTATGTATGCATATATGTGTGTGTGTATGTATATGAATATATATGAAATTTGTGAGGAGGATTTTTGGGTCTGAAAGCAGCCCTATTTCAAATTTGACCTTCTACTTTCTCTGTTTTGGAATAAAGACAGTTTGAGTAGTACTTTTCTAACAAATCACATAGTATTTGCATCTTTGTCTTACATTAAACAACAGAAGGCAACAGTGAAAATGTGTGGCCCAGGGGACGCCCTTGACTTGCCAATATCTGTTTTGTGAGTAGGGCCAAAATAGGAGTCTTTTGGAGTATTTCTTTGATTCGTTGGTTTGCTTTCTTTTAAATGAGACAAAACAAGACTAAGTCTTGCAGAGGCTTAATGTCCACATTTACTCAGTAAAAATCTTGAAATTCCCTCTTGAAATGCAGTGTGGCCTTCATTGGTTTTGGCAAAGGCTGATGTACCCCTTGGGCTAATCAACAGACCACTTAGCACTTTCTAACAGAGGAACTCATTTTGAACCAAATTAATTGAGAAAATAGATTGACATACGACCTACATTCCATCATTTGTTACACACAATAAAGCAACAACCTGCAATTATTTGAGAGCAACCAAGAGGAAGATTACAGTATTAAATGCCTTTAGATTTTAAAGTTTTGGGACCCAAGGGGGCTAAACTGTGAGAGAAGGACTAACAGTATTTTGTGTGCTGATTTAAAGCTTCTTCACTTATAAGATTAGGCAGCAGGTAACGTTCTGGTAAATGGCTCTTAGGTCGATTAGATTTGATCACTATTGACATCCAATATTAAATACTGTATAATGCCAGATTGGGACAGTTGTAGGAAAAAGCAAAGAAAACATTAGCTATTCTACATTAATTCAAGCTAAAGATCAAGATAATCCAGGGATTATATAGGAAGACTGTGGAGATTGAATATATCCTGTATGATGTATTCTTAAATTTATCAGCACACGTGGCTGAATCCTGTTAATAATGTAGAAAATATTGTTATTATATTGCTCCATCTTCTTTAAAAACAAAATGAATGTGGTTTAGATTCTAGTTCTCATTCCAGGCTTCAGTAAAGGTCAAGTGTGGGTTTTCTTTTCTTTTTAAAAATTTTCTCCTACAAGATAAAAGAAATTCTAAGCTGAAGTAGGAGGGAGATAGAAAGCTTAAATTATCCTCATTCTGTATGAGGTTATTCTGATTGGTTTCCATATGAGCTTTGCAAACATAAAGTTACATGCCATGCACACACACGCACACACACAAAATATAATATGTAGAAGGAAGGAAGGAAGGAAGGAAGGAAGAAAGGAAAGAAGGAAGGAAGGAAGGAAGGAAGGAAGGAAGCAAGGAAGAAGGAAGGAAGACAGACAGACTTACTTCTTGGCTCTTTAAAATTGCAGAGGAACCACATGCAAAGTAAGATTTAGGTCTTCTTTAGTGAAGTTACTGATTAATGAATGTTGGCAGAGTTGTAACAGGCTTTATGAAGTGGTTGTGTGAATTACAATGCTCCTCTCCCTTTCTCCTACATTATTATCATTTCTCCTCCAATTTTCTTTTTTTGGGGAGCACATGATTCCAACTAAGGTTTACTAATTGCCATAAACTAAGAGTGTATTATTAATTTATCAAGAGTCTCCATTCACTGTTAGCAGGAATGTTGTTTCTTCTTCATGAACTGCTCTCAACCACAGTAGAACTATTTGCTTAAAACATCATTTTTGCCTTGCACATTGCCAGGAAGGTTCGGCTCTACCTCTGAGCTTTTATTTAGTTTTTAATTGAATGTATTTGTTGTGTCTGTCACTACTGAGGTAACACCAAAGAGGGGACTACAGTATTCTCTAATGGCTGCTGAATAAAACTGAATTTACTCTTCTAAGTCTTGTGCTGATGATTTGGGTACAAATGTGTGTACAATAATAGTCACATTTTCTTGTTTTAATAAGTGGTTCTTCTTCCTCCAAATCTGGGATTTTAGCATGCCATTATTGCTGCATGGGAATTTATTTTATTATTATTATTTTATTCTTTTATGAGGTGGCAAAGATACAAGAGCTGAAATAAAAATTTATTAATTGAATTTAATAATTTGGAAAGGTTTTTATTGAACTCAATTTTGACCAGGAACTAAAAAGGAAATTTTAATAGACTGCAAGAAACTCCCTGTAACTCTGAAAGTTTCAAGCTGTTGGTAAATATCTTCTTCTTGGAACCACTGGACTATTTGGGCTGAATCTCCAGTAAAATTTAATAAGATTTCTGTGTTTTATCTTTCCTACCACTGCTGTTTTCTCAATCAATATGTCAGATGCAGTTGTATTCTCCTTTGGTTATAGAAGATGGATTGAGGAAAACAGCAGTATGTGCTTGTCTTGCATATTTAAACACAACCTGTTTAGAGAAGAAATGTCTCTATATATACAAAGACTGTGTGAAAGTGCGAAATAAACAACATGAGGGTGTCCATGTTGTTTGTTCTTGTTACTATTAGTAATTTCTTAAAGACTGCTGTTAATGTGAGAAATATCTACGAGTGTGTGTGAAAGAGTCCCTCCTCCCTTCTCCCCAAACCCTTAGCCAATTGGTTTTAAAATGAATTGTTCAGTGAATATGCTTTCATTCATGGTCCATCTCTTGGTTAATTCGAATTCTCTCTGACTCATTCACTGAAATCAGAATGATTCACGCTTGATATTTTGAGTGCTGTGTTTTGAACTGAAGATTATTTTGAACTGAACATTATTCTGGCTAATATGCAAAATGATTTTAATGACTATATCACAAGGAACTATGCAGATACTTTCTGCAAACTTATCCTTATCCTATATGAAATTTTTGAAATCTCACAAGATTTGATTTGATTGGACAAGATTTTAAATATGTTTTAACATTCTTTAAATTATTTTTATTCTAAATTTGTTTTAGATGCCACAAACACTATTTGCTTCAGTTGGAGGCTCTGTTAGTCATTTCTGCTGTGGTCCCTTGATTAAGGCTTAAAAGCACCATATATAAGTAGTCCTCAACTTGCAATCACAATTGGGACTGGAATTTCCATTGTAAGTTGTTGCAGTCATAAATTGAGTTGATGATTTTTAAAGTAATCAATAATCGAATCATGCAGTGGTTAAACAAACCCAACTTTCCCAATGAGTGTTTTTGCCAGAATTGGCAAAAAGGTCGCAAATCACAATTATGTGACCACATAATGCTGCAACCAATCAGAAATAATTACCAAGCACTCAAATTGTGATCATGTGACTTTGGGAATGGTGCAGCTGTTTGAGTAAAGATTGTACATCATAAGGTCAAATAAATAGTATTGTTATATATTTTCTGTTCCTTGGATAAATAAATACTTGTCAACAGAAATCAACCCCAGTTTTATCACAGAATTTAAGTACAAACAAGACCTCTTCTTTTCATAGGAACAGTATTATGATAAGTTGACTTTAAATTTTATTGTTTTTAGTGCCAGCTTTATTTGCTGGGTCTCATGGGATACTCTGATTAGCATCTTCATTTTTGTCTGTTCACACATTCTTTTGATCTTTAAGGGGCAGATTTTCTTCTATTCACTGATGGTTTTCACTCCAATTTTAAAGGCAAAGGATTCTGTGCAGTGGACAATTTACTTTTCTATGCTGTCCGATGCTCATATGAAAACAGGTGAGCTGTAGACTATGAAAGTTATCCAGCTGAGTTTATGGTCCATATGATGCATGGAAAATGGCAGACAAACAATAAATAAATGAAGTGGAGCAAATCAGCACTATAATGCTTCAAAAATTTTCATGTAATAAACAGAAGATGAAGACTGGAAGGAAGAACTTGCATGGTGGTTGGACCCATTATGAATTCCAAAAGTGCTATGTTCAGATGCTGTGATCTGATCATGGAAGGCTGTGGCCAGTCAGACTAGTTAACAATGGAGTGTACACCCAATGTTTTTTTTTTGTTGTTGTTGTTAGTAACCATTTGTGGATTCAATGAGTTCCTTGTAATTTGAGAGGTCTCTGGTCTGGTCTGTAGGAAAATTCAAATTGTCAGGGTAGCATCCTGTGAATGTGCTTTCTTTCTATCTCTCTTTGTCTGTCTGTGTCTGTCTGTCTGCCTGTCTGTCTGTCTGTCTGTCTGCCTAGCTATCTAATTACTAGCTAGCTATCAACTATTGAGCTTTTCTCTCACTCACTACTGACTCTATATTTATCTATCTACAGAATCTATCTATCTATCTATCTATCTATCTATCTATCTATCTATCTATCTATCTATCTATCTATCCCACAGAATTGCAGCCTTAATTTATTTGGATGAATGTAAATTTACTTCTTTGTCAAATTTATACAGCCACACATCTCACAAACAAGTGACTCTGGGCAGTGTAAACCAGTCTCACAACAAAGAACTAATAAATATTAAACTATTAAAAATGTCAAAATTGTATTTATTTGTCAAATTTATATAGTTGTCCATCTCACAAGCAAATGACTCAAGGCGGCATACAATAAAGGTGAAACAATTAACGAATAAATACTAAATGATTATTATTAACATTGAAAACATTAAAATTGTTTATCTGAATAAATGAATAATATTTATTTGCTTCCTGACCATATGACATATATGAACATCTCCCATCATTTTATCCTCATAACAATCCATAGGTTAATTGTATGAGACAGAGAGTGATTGATAAATTGAAGTGCCCAGGAAAAGAACATTGTACAGCTGCCTATAAACAAATGGAAAAAAAACCTCCAAGAATATTTCAATATTCACGTTCTCTTTCCTTCGCTATCATTTACTATTAACTTTTTTTTCCGCAAAAAATTATTTGCTACAGTTAAAGTTTGACAGCAACCGATGAATGTTTGGGACAAAGTGTAACATTAACTGCCTTGTAAAAATCAGATGACGCCATAGATAGATTGTTGTTGAACTGGCACAGCACAGTTCTGAATTCTAAGGATGCCTTCCACTTTATTCAATATTTTCCAGTTCAAAAATCGCTTCTAAAACTTTCAGATATTTCCAGAGAAACCATGCAGTTTGTTATTACCTCTTTTGTAGATAAATCTTCTGTTTTGGGATATATTTGAATCATTAGTTAAACATAATTTGTGTAGTTAAACATTATTTGTTTGTGGTTTTTTTTTAAAAGCAAAATATCAGGAGGCAATTCACACAAGACATGTTGCATTAAGCCCACTTTCTTCAACCTGGTTTTTTTCTAAATGGACTAGATTTCAAGTTCCAAAATTTTAATGTGATCTTTAATCCTTCAGAATGACACCAGGTTGTTGGAGGCTGAATTAGGACAATAAATGGAGAAGGGAATGAAGTATATTTTTTAAAAATAGCTAAAATATGAAAAGATACAAATTAAAAATGTCAGTTTACGATAATTAAGCATATGCTATGTTTTCAAAGATAAATATTGTTGCTATCAAAATGATTTGGACTCTTTCAGCGATATTTCCGAAGTAAAAATTCACTCCTAAATATGAGTGACAATAATTTATTTAATGATCTTAATAAACAAACAGATCTTTCCCAGTATGATGCTACATATTACAGTAAGATTTGGCAATGTGGGTAGATATATTTATTTGGATTGATGAACAGCTCACAATCAAAAACCCCTCAAAATTCAGTATTAAACTACATGGTAAATAATATATTTCTCAGCTTAATTAGCTATAAATGTCACATGTAGAGGCATAACTTAGCACAAAGTGCCTTCAGTTTTCAGTTTTAAATAGTAGTACTTTGAAATGGATCCAGAAGTGGATTAAAATACCTGTGTAATATGAACATTTTTAAAAAACAAATTTGCCTGTTCTGGTTAGCAGGTTTATTGCCTTGTTTTGGATGAGCTGAAATTTCTAAATCATTTAAAACACAGCCATGTCCAAAAAACTTGCAGTAGACCAAACTATCAGAATGTTGATAATTCTAACATGCCAGCTTTGTCCAGATTAGACCAATAGTTGATACAACAACCTAAATCAGAGATTTACAACTTGAGGCCTCCAAAAGTCCATATCAAACTTTAAAACTGGAAGAAACTATATGACTAGAGACAGCAACTGGATTGTTATTCAATTGGATAATTATTATTATATATAAATTAAATGACACATAAATGTAATTAAATGTAAAATAAACAAAATCAAATGTAGCCTTTTTTTATTCTCCACTTATTATGCTATAGTGTGCATCATTCAAAATTCACAATACTTTCAAAACAAGAAAATTGGACTTTATCTTTAAACTTTCACAATGTGAGCAGAACCGAAGTCATGTTGGATGGCCCATTGAAATGAATTAAGGAAGTGTGTCTCAAACTCAGTAGCTCTGCTAAATAAGAAAGTGTTCCAGTTTGTGCAC
>BHFT01005608.1:32360-58921 GCA_004320025.1 Laticauda laticaudata | reverse complement strand
GGGGGGGGGGGGGGGGGGGGAGATGATGTGAGGTTGTTTGGTTTAGTCCAAGGATGTCCACTCTACTAAGATGAGTGGCCTCTGGGGTTATAGTGGGTGAATCAGAGACTGCTAAGCCACAGTTTTTCTTTTAAGCAAATAGCCTATACAGAACTGAGGACTGGAGAAAGTAAAGCCCCTGTCACACTGCACCAACGGATGGAAAGAGGATGTAAAATGGAGGAAAACACTTGTCATCCATTGGAAAACTTTCGTTCCATGGTAAACGCGATGTATCCGTTCTGTACTCACTACGTCCGTTTTTCATCCTCTCCTATCCGTCTAGCATCTGTTTATTGACGTTTCATCCGCTCAGAAGGTTTTGAGCTGCTCAAAACTTTTGAGCGGAAAATGTATCCAATGCGTCCGTTATGCATCCGTATATCCGCTAGGCCATCCACTTCGCATCCGCGCAACTCTATCTGCTCCAGCAGTAAACGGACGCAGGGAGGAAGCGGAACGGACGCAAAACGGAATGCAGAACGGATGCCTAGCAGATGCAGCACGGAAACAAAGCATTTAAATGGAAAAAACGTTCGCAGAGGGACCTATCTTGGGATATTAAAGGATGTCTAGGGATGCCTAGAGGATGCAAAGGGACACCTAGGGAAAACCTATACTGTCTATAAAAAGGGGGAGCAACTCATCTGGATCTCACTTTTCAGACCAGCAGCCCAGCTGTGCAGACCTCTGCAGCCTTCATCTGACTCTTGCTCTTCCACAAGCATCCAGACATGTCCATCGGTGGATCGTAACACAGTCCTTTTGGCAGCCACCATCATTCTTGCAACAGTGCGAAGCCATCTGCAGGCTCTGTGAACTCTACTACGGAGAAAAAGAGGCGGCCAAGAAGCGTCTGGGTACGAAGATGGATCGGGAGAAGAGAGAAGTACGGACTGTACAAACAAGCTGATGGTGGAGCTCAGGAATGAAGACACTCGTGCATTCCAGAACTTCATGAGGATGCCTCCAGCCATGTTTGACAAAGTTGTGCAGCGCCTGACACCCAGATTGACCAGCAAACACCAACTTCCGGCCAGCCTGGACGCCGGTGGCTCAGGGGAGGATGCACTCACTCTCCCACCTGACCTCAGGGACCACCTACACGGAGCATGCAGTACGGCTGGAGGGTGCACACAATACCATCAGCATTTGTGGTTAGAGAAGTGGTGCAGGCCATCATCGAAAATACCTGGAGAGGCTCCTCCAGTTGCCCCTCCACTGAAGAAGGCTGGAAGAAAGTTGCGAGAGCAGTGGTATCAGAAGTGGAACTTCCCCCACACCGTTGGAGCCATAGATGGCAAGCACGGGGCGCTGCAAAGGTCCAGCCAAGTCGGGGTCCACTTATGTCAACTACAAGGGCTTCTTCAGGCATCGTCCACTTGCCCATGGTCGATGCTGATGACAAGTTCATGTTCATCGAGTACTTTCAGGCAACGGCTCATGTTCAGTATGCCAGGTATTATCAACGCCAGTGACCTCTAGGAGGGGCTGGAACGCAACCTCATCTGTGGGCTTCCCAGATCCAGACCCCTGCCCAGACGACATGCAAGGATGTGCCCTACTTCATCAGGGGATGACGCCTTCTCCCACAGAACCGTACCTCATGAAGCGCCTACAACCTCCGACTCTCACTCGTGAGAGAGGGATTTTCAACTACAGGCTGTCCAGGGCAAGGCGGGTGGTGGAGAACGCCTTGGCATCCTGGCCAACTAGGTTCCAGGTACTTCTCACCCACCATGCGAGCATCACCAGAGACCGTGAGGAGGATCGTGGAAGCTTGCTGCATCCTGCACAATCTCATGCGGCACCCGCTACCCGAGTCTTGCAGAACAGGCTCGTGGAGACCTCCAACAAGACAATGGGACATGAGCGACTGGGGAATGGAGGCAAGGGCGAAAACCTGATAGACACTGAGGATGTGCAAGGCCCCAACAGAAGCCTCACGTGAAGGGAAGAAGCAGCGCAACCTCCTGAAACACTAGTGCAACTCCCCAGCTGGAGCGGTGGAGTGGCAAGACAGGATGATAGATGCTTAATGGATGCTTCTTCAGCCTGTCTCATGCACACTGATGAGATTGAGCCATGTAGTTGAGTGGCCCTACAATGATCAGGGCGTTTAATAAAGAGTTTTGTGTTTGTATTGACATGTGTGGATGATTATTACATTATCATTGAGTAATAAAGGGCCATAGGTGTGGCACCTGGGAGGTGGACCATAACAGTCCACTATGCTTGCACTGGAGGTTTATCTATCCCAAGCTTATGTAGCCCATCCCCAAAGGGTATCCCTGCCCATCCAAAGGATCCCTGCCGCATCCCATAGGTATCCTGCCATCCCACAGCTTTACCCATCCCACAGGTATCTCTGGCGCCACCCCACTGCTATCTTAACCATCAACAAGCATGGCAAAGGCTTAAACCAATTCTAAAAGTTTCCACCAAGACTTTATTAAAAAAAAGAAATGAAGCAAGTGTAGACTTTATAACAACAAGCTGTAAAAGAAAAATGACCCAAGTCAAGTGTCCAAATAAAGTCCACAGGTAGCCAGCCAGCCAGCCAGCCAGTCCTGGACTCCTTTGGTCACTCGAGGTGTGCCAGTCTCAGGGGTGAGGGTCAGGTGCTGTGGAGGTGGCTGGTGCTGAAGTGCTTGTCTGAAGCGCCATTGGGGTCCTGGCCCCGAGAGGACAACAGGTGACGGTGTGTGAGAAAGCTCTCAGACAGCTGGCTCAGCCCGTGATGTTGAGACCTCCTTCTCCATGCCATGGGGTGTCAGTCCAGTACCGAGTATAATGTATTGAGCCAGGCTTGGTGTGGTGGTGGAGGAAAGAGCGTGTAGTGCGGCTGTCTGGTCTGCAGCTGAGTGAGGACTGGCATTGGTGGCATCAGTGGCGTGGTGGCATCACTGTCATCGGTGCATCGCTGTCAGTCGGTGGCATCATTGGCGTGGTGGATCGGTGCATCAATGAACCGTGGCAACGGTGTCGCCCGATGAATCTGTGCCTGGACTGGGAAGGGCTGCTGCCTGTGCTGCTGGACCTCCTGGTAGCCGTAGCCCTGGTAGGTGAGGGGCTGTGGGAAGCCTTGGAATGAGAGGGACAATCACCTGGGTGGAGGAGCAGACTGGACTGGGTGGGAGCAGTGCTCTGGTCTGGAGGGTTGTGAAGCAGCTCGTGATCTGGTCTTCACCACCTGGTACTGCGGGTTCCGCCACTGTCCATGAAGGTCTGGTTGACCATAGTGAGGAAGGGCTTGCAGTTGGAGGATGAGGAGTCAGTGTGGACCAGCTGAGAGAGGAGATCTATTGCTGGTGCGGATGGTGTCCCTGATCTCCACGCAGACAGTGTGGCTCTGCCCCTCCTGCTGTCTGGCTCTCTGCCTTTCTGGGAGGTGAGCTGGGGTGGATGCGGGTAGGGCTGTGGTGAACGCACCAACCTCCTTTTCTCCCACCGCACCAGGGAGTCCTCCACGCGCTCCCCCATGGTTACAACAGCTGTCGTGGGTTCTCCGCCATGGCACGCCCACAGAAACCTGCCTGGGACAGGAACTGACTCTCGGCCGGAAGAGGACTGGCTCTCAGCAGGCTGCCGAGAGAGGGGGTAGTGAGAGGGGCCTGCTGGTGCTCCTCGGTGGCAGATCTCACCCTCCAGGAAGCTGCACTGCCATGACGTAGGTCTCTCTGTCCGTCAGCTTAACCGTGCCTGCCAATTTCTTCAGGTGCAGCTTCCTGTACCAGGTGTGCATGTGCTTCCACCAGCCGAGGAGCACTCCAAAGTGTAGCCCATACTCTCCACCTTCTCTCTCCAAGCAGCTGCTTCCTTTTGGTGTCCGACACCGGTGTCCCTTCCGCCAAGATAGTCATTCTCTCTCAAGCCACTCCAGACCTCATCTCATTGTTCCTCCTCAATGGAGTATTGCTCCTCTCCGTGTCGCAATACGCCTCATCCTCCCTTTGCAGGACCAGATGGCCCTCATCAGAGGGGCTCCCAGTAGTAGGGGCTGCTCCTCCACACACCACCAGAAGCAGCACCAGCAGGATTCATCAATATCATCATCAGCAGCAGCAGCAGCAGGATCATCATCATCATCAGCAGCAGCAGCAGCAACAGCAGCACCAGCAGGATCATATCATCATCATCACAGCAGCAGCAGCATCAGTAGCACCACAGGACCAGGATCATCAGCAGCAGAGTAGCACCAGCAGCACAGCAGCACCAGCAGCGCCAGCAGCGCCAGCAGGACGAGCAAGACCAGGACGAGCAGGCACGAGCAAGTCCAGGAGCACAAGCAGGACGAGCAGGACCAGCAGGACGAGAGCAGCTTCAGCAGAGTACGCAGCACCAGAAGCACCACCACCAGGAGCAGCTCAGCAAAAAGCGACGAGCAAGAAGCACCCACCCACCAGGAGCAGCTTCAGCAGAGTAAGCCGAGCAGAAGCACCACACCGCCAGAAGCAGCTTCAGCAGAGAAAGCACGAGCAGAAGCACCAACGCAGGAGCAGCTTCAGCAGAGTAAGCACGAGCAGAAAGCACCACCGCCAGGAGCAAGCTTCAGCAGAGTAAGCACGAGCAGAAGCACTCACCGCCAGGAGCAGCACCAGCAGAGTAAGCCACCAGCAGAAGCACCAGCACCAGGAGCAGCACGCAGCAGAAGCTCCAGCACCAGAAGAGCGAGCCGAGGCAGCAGAAGCCCCAGCAGAAGCAGAGTCCGGGACAGCGGTGGGAGGGTTGGCCCTGTCCTCTTGCCAGGGATGTCGGCAGGTTTGCTGAGGCTTTCGCTTCTTCCTCATGGTTGTGGGGTTGCTGGCTGGCAGGGAGGCTGGCAGGGAGGCTGGCTGGCACCAAGGCTTGGCAGGAGCCTGGCAGGCAGCCAGGCATGAAGGCTGGCAGGCACCAAGGCTGGCAGGAAGCCTGGCAGGCAGGCAGGAGGCAGGCACCAAGGCTGGGAGGCTGGAAGGCAGGCTGGCAGCAAGGCTGGCAGGCAGGCAGAGAGCAAGGCAGAGAGGGAGGCTGGCCAGGAGGCTGGGAGGCAGGCTGGGAGGCAGGTTTGGAGGCAAGGCTGGCAGGAAGCTGGCAGCAAGGCTTGCAGGGAGGCGATCAGGCAGGGCAGGCAAGGATTCGATGTATCCGGCAGCAGGTCTTTCCCAGAATGGTGACCTGCTTGGGAGATGCTTCCCTTTATATCCGCGGGCTTACGCAATGCATCCCCCTGCATGCGACTTAAGGCTGGCATCTGTTCGCTTCTGCTGTGCATCCGCTAGGCTTCCGCTGTGCATCCGCTTCATCCGCTGTGCTTCATCCGTTCGGCTTCCGCTGTGCATCCGCTATGGCTTCCCTGTCGCATCCGCTTTCATCGCGCTCGGCGTCGCTCTGCATCCGCTGTATCCGTTCCAACGTCACTTGCCTTGATGGTCCCCCGGAAGCCCTCGCGATGTGCCCATCCGTTCCATCCGCTTCCAATCCGCTTGGCTTTCCTTCCGCATCCGCTTTCCATCCGCCCTGCATCCTCCACCGCATCATTTCTTTCCGTGTTATACCCGCTCTGGAAATTTTTGCCCCTTTTGAGAGCGGATAACAACGGATGGAACATTTTTCTCGTCCGTTGTGTCCTTTTTAGTAACGTTTTGCATCCGTTGGACAGTGTGACAGGGCCTTAAGCAGCTACATGGCATTCTTGTCCATATCCCATCACATCTCTGAGATAATTCAGTGCTATATTAGTTTTATGCAATGCAAACTTTATTGAAAATGATATAATGTTTAATTCCTTCTTAAGCAAAGTAATAATGAGCGCTGTTAATAGTAACTTTGGAAAATTCAGAAATCCAATAAATAGAGAATTAAAACATTTGTTTTGTGTTTTCAGCATGGGTAGTCCTTGGCTTACAACCAGGGATCAAAATTCAGGTGCTTGGCAACCAACATATATTTACAATGGTTGCAGTGCCCCAAAGTCATGTGTTCATCATTTCAGCACAAGCAAATGGCTAAATAGAATCCTTCTCCCCAATTACATTCAGTTTTCATCCTCCCACATGACCTTCACAACTGAAATGTATTTTGAAAATCTTGTTTCATTTTAAAATGAAATAATGAAACACTGCAAGAATGATGCATTTTCTTGGTGAATGCTAATCATAGATCCTACTTCTAATCATAAGGTTTTTTAATCCCACACCTATCCCAGATAATTCACCCACTTCAAATATTCCCAGATTTTGTTTATTTGCAAATGCTGTCTTCCAGAGAAATAGAATGACATTGTCAACATCATTTTTTAAAAGATGAAATACCTAATGTAGTTATTCAACTTTTGCCAATCTGGCTTTCTTCTCCCTGCAGATTTCTCCTTATACATCAGGGGTGTCCAACTGGTGTTGTTGCATCATCTTCACGTGATATATCAAGACTTTTCCCCCCTTCACTAAACTGGGAGGGACAGCACTTGATACATCTGGCTCGCATCCCTGCTATACATCTATGGGCAGCAGTGTTGCAGTCCTTTTCAAATGTTTCAATGAGGTCACATGGGAAACAACCAGAGAGTCTTCCAATAAAAACATAGCTCAATTTATAAACAGATCTACAATTTAGAAAAATATAAAGTAGGAGGGCCAAAAATAAATGCACATAATGCATGTATTCTTTCCCTATTTTATACCTTTTTAAATTTCATATCTTTTTTTCTAAACCTGCATTAAAGGTAAAGATGTACATGCTGATTTGCAACAGCCTTCTTTCTACACACACTCAAGAAAGTCTCCACTTATTCGTCTATGGAGATTCTGAGTCATCAGGTCATGGTTGTCCCAAAGGTGCTTTTTCAAGAGGCAACTGGACATTCTAGTTGTTCTTGGAAGATATTTCACTTCCCGTCCAAGAAGCTTCTTCAATGTCTTCCAAGAAAAACCAGCAAGTCCAGCTGCCTCTTGAAAAAGCACTTTTGGGATCTCCACTTATTTGCAGTGTACCAGTATTGCACCAACCAGTTGAGTGCACATAAACATACAGAGAGACCTAGTTGTCAGGCCCAATTACAAAATTAAATGCACATGTGATTCTGATTTTATATTTTGATAAAAATACTTTAGCCAGGCTCACAAAGAATGTCTGCCTTCTTTTTCTTGTAAATAAATACTTTACTGTTGTGTAATGGTTTGTGAAAAAGACCTTGAGAAATGGGGTGAATAGATGCTGCCTAGGGAATGGCTGAGTAAGAAAGGGCATACCCCACTGCAGCATAATAGGCAGAGAAAGGGACTCAGAAGGGACCCTACCTAGTTTTTCAGTATGTAAAGGAGATGGTGAAAGATTTGTATTTTCAAACTTCCAAACTTCTGGTGAGATAGCTTACAATTAAAAAAAAGTTGCCAGATAGAAGTGTAATTGATAGGAATTGGCCAGATTGTCTCTTATTCCACATGTAGTCTGGGACTCCAATGTTCCTGAAAGTAATGGAAGGATGATATTTTCAATTATACACTAGGCATTAAGAGAAGTTAATCATATGATTGCTTCACCATATGTTCAGTTCTGCAGAGACCCACTTGGAGTATATGTTCAACATGTCACTTGGGTAGAAGAGAGATAATAGTTTTTATTAGAATTTGCTTATTATATTTTTATATCTTGTTCTTAGCCAAGATTGGTTCCCAAAGAAGTGCAATGATAAAATCCATAAGAGCAGGCAGTATATTAGAGATAATTAGAGGTATTTATGGCAGTTTCTCTTGGTTGTTGGCTATAGGCACTTAAGGGAAGGATGAATTTCAGATGGTTGTGAGCGTTATGTGAGAGCAAGGTTAGCACTTCACAGAAACCAGTCTTTCTAAAACCTGCTTAGTTTTTGCACTGATAACTTAGTTTGCACACCAGGCAGTTCTCTTTAGAATAGATGAAAGATGGTATGCTGAGGTACCCAAAAAATTCCACCAAAAGTGGAGTTTTAAAAATCAAGAAGGCAGCAATAATCAAAGCCCTACCTCTGTATGTGTGAAACACAGGCTCTACATACACACAAAAGTTGAGCTTAATTTTTCCATCATGGCCATCATCTTGATCTATTAGAGGCTCTTGCACTGATGTGTAGGGTAATAGAAGGAAAGAAAAAGCTATTATTTTTGTTACAATATTAGAAAACTTCCAAAACCAGTGCAGAGAAATTAGAAGTTTTAAAACAAGGAGCATCCATTTTTCTCAGTATCATTTCCAATCAAACAACCCCCCCACCCTCCCAGTAGAATTTGGATGCTGTAGACCTACAACACTGATTTATCAACAAGAGCAATGGGATAAATATATATCATTTCTACAAACTGTAATGATAGGAGTGCCCTCCTTTGCAAGAAAAATTTTTAGTCAGTCTCACATACATGTAAAAATTGACATTAACTTTTTCTCCATGTAAACATTGAGACCACTGAAGATGTTGCACCTGCTTTTTAAAGAAAGTCCACAGCCTTTCCTTAAAATGTCTCTGTGACAGTATAGGAGATATTAAGTTGAAATTAAATGGTTGCTTGGCTCAAATGCTGGAGCATATCACATTACATAAGCACATGCAAAACCATCTTTCATCTTAGGACAATGATTGACAAAGTTTTGTCTCTCCCACCATTCTTTACTATGTAACCTTTATATCATAAAAAGGCCACAATAACAGACTGTAATGAATTACAATATCCTTGTAATGGCAAAATTGTTCATAAAAGTATTCTAGAAACATGCTTATTATTTCCATGAAATAAACACAGAATTGTGTTTATTCTGTGTTTAGTCTGAGTAGTAGTATTACTTCACATGTTGTGAAATTTCTATGTGGTTCTTTGTCCTTAGAAATAGCATGTGACTTTCTTACATGCTTTTACATACTTTCTTTCCTATTTCTCATAGGGCTGTGAAAGACTATGAAAAAACTGGCAACGGGTGAGGCAGCCAAGGAGATTTAATGAGGGACTACATGTGGAAGCTAACTAACTAATGTATAATGTTTTTTTAATTAATATTGTTTTAATTGTTCACTGGGAGCTGCCCAGAATTAAATATATGTATAAATGTTTTAAATAAAAATTTAAAGTGGTATGCTGTATAAATGTTTTAAATAAACAAATAATATAAATGACATAAAACCACAGCCTTTCGTTGATGTGAGACAGAGGCAGATTTCTGTCTTCCTAGAAACAACATATAAGTAAAAAAAAAAAAAAAGCTCTGTTCACCCCTTTTGTGTAATTGCACAGCTGCAAGTTCCCTTCCTTCCCCCTTTCTACTCTTTTTCGTCTTTATGATGACTTGGGGAGAATTTTGGAATTTTCAGAAGACTTAGAAGATGTGATTGTTGGGCTGCTGCTGCACTATGAATCCTTTAAAAGCAGCCGAAAAAATATTTAAGATCTTAGTGTGGGAAGAACAGCTCTCCCAGGCATAATTTTGGTGCTGGTTGCAGCAGGGAGCGTATGCTGGGAGGAAAGTATTATTTTTCTAAATGGAAGGTGTCAGATGGTCACGCAATGTGACTGCATGTTCGAGATCACTGCCTCCCATCTGCAATTTGTGACGTGTGAAAGATTCTGCCCAAATGTGCTCACCAACTGGAAATCCTCAGCACTTTTTTTTCCTTATCAGGAGAGACCAAGATAACCAATGGTTTACAGATCAGGGATCCTATCAAATTAATATCATTCTAGGATAAAATCTACTTTAAATATAACTACTAAAAACTCCAGTGAAGTTAACTAGTACATACAATCCATACATCTGACTAAAAATCCCTCATAGTGAAACAAGGAAAAATGTATTAAAAGATTTATAAGTACCTTTTTTCAAAAGTAAATTTAATAGTAAATGGTATAGACACAAAACCCGAACTGTTTAACTGTATTATTTGCCAAGTTTATTAAAGACATGTTTGGATTATTTTTTGCTCTCTGATGATTTCTTCTTCAGAACCCAGTATTATTGTTTAATTTCTGCCTCTATTAATTTAGTTAAATTTATCCTGATTAATTTGGAGGGCAAAGTATACTGTTGATTGGCTTTTTGTTAGGACCATGCAATATTGTAGTGCAACTCTTTCCAGAGCCTGTGGATTTGGATAATTCTTCTACTTGTCATACTGATTGTAATTCCAGAGTTAATACTAATGGTAGATTAGTTATTTAGAGATAGAGAGATGGATTTTCAGATGCTTCAGCATTATATGTCATTCTGCTATTTTGATGTGTTAAACCAACCAGCAATCTCTCCACAGAAGATGCACTACAAACTTTGCTCAAATCTTGGTATAAACATCTCAGGAATGGTAAAGATTCCAGGTTACGTATTGTTTTTGCTTTCCTGTTTAGACCATGATTCCAGACTGTATATAGATGTGACAGTCCTTCTGGACAGGCCAAATCAAAAACAGAGATCACAAGGATTGCAAGGATACTACTTTAATGCTGTAGTGTATTTTAATCTTGAAAGCTTGTCCAGATTTATGCTTTCTCTAACTCTAAACAAAATCAAGGTGTGGTTATTTTTTGTTTCTTTGTTATATTTCTATCTATTTTAGGTTTTTTTTTTAATATTTTGCCCAAATCTCTCCTTAATCATTCACTCTTTCCTTTCCTCTTTCACAGGTCATCCATGTCTTTCCCAAGATCAGTTCCAGATTCCTTTATAGGATGTGATTTAAAGGTATTTTCTTATTGGAAAGTGCCTATATTTCTCTCACACACAAAGAAGCACATGCTAAGCTGGAGGACAATAGTCATTCCTTAAATCAGATATGTTATGTGTTTATGAATAAGGTAGCATCAGGCATCCAGTACAAATCACAAAGCTATCCTAACATGATATTACTTGCCATCCCAGGATATGTATGAAAACAGTCATGTTCTTCAATTGTGGCCCTGTGGTGTAACATTTTAAACAGTGACTGAAATGCTGATCAGAGATTTGGCAGTGTTTAATATTATTAGAAATGACATAGTGCTTCTACTTTATATTTTGATAACATAACTATCTGAAGATATACTAGATACTTTTAATTTCGATACTAGTGAATATTTAAACAATGACAAGTAGCTGACATACCTTTATTAGCCAGACAGCTATACTACTACTTTCATGATTACTATCTTCCATTGTCTTTCATCAGAGAATAGTTTAATATTCTTTGGTGGCCAGTGGGAATATGTTATAGATTAGTTAGGTTGTGGCCACTCACTAGGAATGGGGTCCCTATTCACTACATAGATGATACAGAGATCTATTCATAAAATACACATATACCAAAAAGGAAGATTGTCTGCTCACTGTCATTCCCTCACTTACCAGATGTTCTTTGTCAACCTCATACTTTCAGAAAAAAATTCTGAGGAGACAGGCAAATTTTAAGGTAAAACACTTGTCTTTTTAAAACAAAAACAACCTTAAGAGTTGATGCTTTGTTCTGTAATATGTCAGGAGGTTTCAATCTTTGAACTACTCCCCAAACCAAACCTTTAAGAAAAATTAGAATCCCAATATATTAGCAACTTCTTTTAAAACAGGACTTGTTTTTATTTTATTGATTCCTACTGTGTCCTGAAAATTAGTAAAAATGCTAATATTTGGGTGAGTAGTTAGTCAACAAAGTCAGCTTTTTGTTTACTATCTATACCATGCATGTTAATGGACAGATTAATTTAGGTAAGATAATCAAATGATTTTTTTAAGTCCAAAAACAAAAGCTTTTAACATTGCTGGTGAGTAATGTTTGTTTATATTGTTTAATGCTTTGGAACAGTATACTCCATCCAAGCCCTTCCAAGTAAAACTGCTTTTTGCAATTGACTGATGGTAATTTTGTCGATGCCAATGGGTACAAGAGGTGCTCCCTTGGGACTGCACCCAAGATACCAATTCTTATTGGTATCATCACTGCTTTATCTTGCCATAATCGTTCTATTTGCAATTCTTAATATTTTGATATCTTGTCCAGTTCTTTTTCTGCTACAATGGTGTCTAGAAATACTGCAACATCCACTATCCAGACAATTTTATCTTTCTTATTGACAAGTGTTAAATCTGGAGGTTATGTGGCAAGTGCCTGTGTGTTTGAATCTAGAGCACTTTGGTTTCTTCATTGTCTATTACTTTGTTTATTTTGTGGTCTAACCAGATCTTGCTTGCAGGCAAGTGATGTTTCTTGCAGATATTCTAATGTACCACGGGAAAGTAGAACAATGGTTGTAAAAGCTAAAATACATAAAATATTAACTTTCTTCCTTTGTTTAAGAAAGAAAAAACAATCTCCCAAACACCCCTGAAATTCTGGTCCTACCCATTGGCTTTAATGACATCATTACCTTTATTAATTTGAGCATTGTTTAAAAACAAGAACACCTATGTTGACAACTGTGAAAAAGTTGTCTGCTTCTTGTTTAGCATTTGTGTTTGGATGACAAATCTTGACAGGTGATTATAAACCCTGGATTTAAAGAAACTATTAATTTAGAAAAACAGTTGGACTTTGTAGAGCACTGAATCTGGGAAATCTTTTTTGTTGAATTATTAATACTTGTAAAAAACATAAACAACTCTTTTTAAAAGAAAATGAAAAAAACAAAGCTGCACCTTAGAACAAGGCTATCTGTTGGCTTTTTTTTATTACATAATACCACCAAGTCAAAGAGAAGAGCATCTACCAAATGTTGCATGAAGCTCTTAGGAGGAGATTTTGAAAGAAGAGTTTGCATTGTTCAGAAAGTCACTCAAGCAGAGTGAGGGTGGAATTCCATCTGTTCAGTTCAATTCAGTTCAGCGAACTGGGTTTCTTTGAATGGTTCACTAAATTATGACTAAAAATTACAGTTAATGTGCTTTAAAAATCTTGATCTGCATGACAAGATCTTCTTATTGCTTGTTCTTTCTTGCCCTTGAGTTTATCACCTCAGAAATATCTGTGTGTGAGAAGGAATGTAGGCGGAATAGTAGAAACATATGGATTCCTTTCTGAGATAATTTACAATGTATTGGATGGTATGAAGTTCTTGTGAAGTCAACAGGTTCCTGGTACTGTTCTTTCAAAGTGGTATGCTAACTCTGGGCTCAGTTTTTAAAAAATCAGTTTGATCTTCCAGTATTCTGGACATATATTAGATGTTTATCTAATTATATATTTGCCTCATGAAGGAGTCTACATTCTTGTTGTTTATCAGCCAAGTAAATTAGTTGATGGTCTCTCTCTGAAATAACCCTGTTTTTTATGAAAGGAGTGATGGCTAAAAGATTAAAACAACCTCTTGAGTTTTGGCTTCTAGGAAACTGAGACATTACGTTTGCATGAATTGAATGTACTGTATATTCATTGAGTTATTCTACAGGATATGTGATTTTCCAGGTCAACTTTTTCTTAGAAAGCAAATACCCCACAAATCTTATTGGGTTTCTCCAATCCAGTTGTTCTGCCTTGACAATGAACAGTGGCACCTGAGATAATTAGATCACTTAAAATCAAAGCAGTATCACGAATATACATTTTAAGTTTCAAGTGAATAGTGACTCCAAACAATCTGAACCATGCCTTTTTTCAGACTATGTTTCTTAGATCTTATTTCTTATCAAGAAGGATAAGCTAATTACTATATAACCATATCTCCTTTCCCTTTTTATAGAAGTGATGAAAGAAAAGGCATTCCTTATAAGCTTACAATTCACAAAATGTCAGGAAAAGATTTAGAAAGAGCAAAAATTAATTCCTTCAGTTTTACCCAGGTTCAGCACAACGGTAGAGTAGTGTTGAGTAAGGGACCTCAGACAAGGAGGTTCTGAGATTGTGGCCTCCAAAGCTCTTGATTAAAGTGTTTTTGATAGGCTGGTTCTTGTTCAGATCCAATATTGACCCAAGTTCCAGTGCTGGATCTATCTCTCACTTTTTTTTCTGATCCTTCTGATCAGGTTGGTTCCTCTCATCTAGTCAAGATTAGTTACATAGGATAACATATCGGTTTTATCTAACTTTGCACCAATGCAAAATATTATAAGCTACATTAAATCTTATTCTAGGTAACTATTGTAAAAAGATGAAATAATCTGCCTATCTTTTAAACCTGGGCTGTTTTGCCCAACATGGTTTGCAGTTTTTTTATATTCTCTTTTCTTTCCTGAGTAGCAAAATCTCTTAATACAGTTAGTTAGTTAGTTTTTCTCTAGTTAATTCAGTGAAGCATAGCATAGCATAGCATAGCATAGCATAGCATTACTTCCATTTCATGCCAGAAACTTTGATTTCAGGTCCATGTTAATTTCTAATCCAGATGTGTCATTGTGAATGCATAAAACACATCACATTCTGAATTGGGGTAATTTTTCATTTCAGCGCTAATACACATATAATGCTCATCTGCCTCATTGTCTTTTGGCACCTGTTTCTCTCAGATTCTGGATCAAGAGTGAGACCTATTTGCTGGAAGCCTTGTACAAAATAAAGTAGAAATGTTTTATTGACCACCCATAGAAAATGGACTCTAATTTTTTTTAAATGGAGACAACTTGTATACATTTATAGGATGATTTGACAAATACTATACAGCTACAGTATTCATGAACCTATGGATTTTATTGTTCCTAGAGATTGACTTCACACGCATATTAATATGTTTGTTTCCTCCATCCCTGCAAGATTTGCTTTACCAATGTGTAGAGTGAAGTGGAACCATCAGGCAATATCTTAGGGTCATGAAAAAGTTAGCATCTTGCTGAGCTCTGTATATCTATCTATATGACTATTTACCTATCATCATCAATCTTATTATCAAGAAATAGACATTTTCAAGGAGTGGTTTTTTTTTTAATCTCAGACATTACAATCACTTGCCTGGCCTAGGATCCTATGCACCTTGACTTCAAAGAAAAACAGACAGTATGCTACTGCTGTTTTGCCGCTGGCAAGAAAATCTCTTGAGCCAGCCCAGCATTTCCATGGCTAAAACTAATGATGCTACTTTGTCCTCTTTAGCTTGCCTTCTTATGAATGTGTCAAGTTTCAGCCCTGTGGTGACTGATGTCGTACTAAGAAAGCACAAAGTTGCTGAGTGGACATCTCAAAGCACAGGGTGAGAATCTATTTCTATTATTTCTCTTCTTCTGTGCCCATCATCTTTCCAGGAAAAAAAATCCCTTTAGCTTCCTATTGGATTTCAGGTTTTTAAAATAATATCAAGAGACCTTCATTATATATCATTTACCTATATTTGTTGAGATTACTCTGGAGAACATAATCTCACAAACACAGGATAATGAAATGCAATCTTCTTTGTTTATCTGAACCTGTATGCTGGAGTAATGTTAAGTTCTTAATGCAGAATTCTGTGAATATCTGTAATGCCGATTTAGCTTTCAAAATAGTGGAAGGAAATTCCCAAGAATTATATTCAGCATTTTAGAATGGGCTGTGATGTATCATTTGATCTACATCTAAGATCAAGGCCTCCCTTGGAATTTACATATACTTGATAGGTGAAAAAAAGTTTCTTCTAGTACAGAACTCTTTTTTTAGTCCATTTTTTTTATTTAGATATAAATATCTTCTAGTAAAGAACTCTTTGACAGTAGCTCTCCTCTAGAGTAAGTTTAGTGTAGTGGTTAGGCACAAGCCAAGTGAGAGGCTTTGGGCTAGTCACTCTCTTTCATCCTCAGGAAGAAGATAATGACAAACCACTTCCAAAAATACTGTCAAGGATACTACAGAGAATTATCCAGGCAGTTGCAAGGCAGAAGTGATATTCAGCAGGTTCTGACCAGTTCTGGAAAACTGGTAAAGTGGAAATTTTGGGTAGTTCAGAGAACTGGCAAATGCCATCTCTGACTGAAGATTTTACAGTATCCTTCCCCTGCCATGCCCACCAAGCCATGCCCACAGAACCAGTAATAAAAAAATTGAATCCCACCACTGTTGCAAAGTGTTAACTTTGACTCAGAGATGTGCACTTTGGTACATACACATACTGCTGTAAAGGTCAGTGGTTCAACAGATGTCATGGTTGGAAGATTGATTTTGCTAGAAGATTGATTTTGAGAATCAAAAGGCATATGAAGAGATATCCCCTCTTAAAACATAGCATATAAAAATTAGTAATACTTGATGCAAGTGATTTTAGTATTCTTTGCTAGAAACCAAGTTGACCTGATCATTTTCATTTAATACCTGAGATTCTTTGATATAGACTCTATCATGTTTACCAATGAAAGGTTTTGGTTTCAGTATAGACAAATCATGTTTACTCTTTGTCCAATTTCATGTGTTGACAAATCCTGGTGCCTTATAAAATGTGAAAACAGATTATGAGCTCCCTACATTGCAAACTATATGCTTAGAAATCTATGCAATATTGCCAGGAGACTAGGCAGATTCAGTAGCACCAATTAGCACACAATGAGATGCTATTTTGTCTGGAATAATGAACATATGTGCTTTCAATTGAACAGTTTTTTTACCGGGCATTCCTATTTCTTATTTAACAGTTTAATGTATTAGATTCTTCTAGAATAAATATTAGAGTTATAGTGACAGAATCTTACAAATTTGATTGTGCTGCACTTCCTCTTCTTTCTTCTTACACTTCAGTGAATTAGGGAGGCATCTATCTAGCTACTTCCAAATGTTATGTTGCTGGTCTCCACTTAAAAATGTTTCAGCCCCTTTTGCCTTGGCAACACCTCCTGCCTACCTCTGTCAGGGTTACCTGTCTTATTTTCCATTCAAACCTACACTGGCGTCTTCT
Source organism: Laticauda laticaudata (assembly GCA_004320025.1). Taxonomy (NCBI): domain Eukaryota; kingdom Metazoa; phylum Chordata; class Lepidosauria; order Squamata; family Elapidae; genus Laticauda; species Laticauda laticaudata. The sequence continues at coordinate 42,134 of BHFT01005608.1, read as the reverse complement.
TCATTAAGTTATTAATGGATTTAATATCTTTATTAAATTAATATTTATTTATTAAATAAATTAATTTTATTAAATAAAAATTAAAATAATCTTTATTAACTTATTTGATATTTTCAGCTGATATTGAAACATGACTGTTTATGGAGAGTTATCTAAACTAATTTGTTGATGCAATCAAATTTTCCCTAACGAGGAGTCTCCCAGATATTTTTGGATAACAATTTCCAGAGTTCCTAGCCATATATTGCTTGTGTGTAAACCCAGGTTAAAGTAGGAAGCAGAAAGCTCTGTTCTGGGTGCAGATAATTAAATTTCCCCCAATGAAAAGCAAATATTGCAATTTTCGGAATACAGCTTCATTTTGCTTTTTTATTCTTTCATTTTGCAAACACTGGTTATGCCTAATGGCAAAAAAGAAGCAAGAATTCCTTTTAAGAAGGAAGTAAGCCCTCCAGTTCTCATTTTAATCAGACTATTCTTGCATTAGTCAGCCAGACAACCAGATAAAAAGAGCCAGTTAACATGCTAAAGGTCAGAATTTCAGAAGTGCTGCTACAAATGTGTTACAACCAACTATTAATTCTGCTTTCTTTTTTAAAGGGTCTGGTCATGTCCAAGGAGATGCCAGGTACATTTTTCTTAATGTATAAGCACAAGTTACACATAACAACCTAACAACACAATACTGTCTCTTTAATGCTAATCTATTCCTTGCAATCTACTAGATACATGTAGAATCATTGGTGTGTATCAAGAGAGCAAAATCAGATTCTGAAAAAATCTGAAAGGATGCACTAGAGTGTACATAATAATGTATTTTAATCTGTCAGGCCTTAAAATTAATCATGAATTCCCACAGAGATTTTAATAATTTTGAGATGATGGGGGAGGGTGTATATGTATATGCGCATATTCATCCAGTGATATTTTTTGGATGAAGTTCTTAAAATGCAGCATGTAAAAAGGTGGGAAAGATAAAGAAAGAAAGCATTTTTTTCACTACTTAGTTGCATAAAATACACTTATAAGCAGGTATATTTAATTGAGTGTATTATTCTACTCTTGACCTAATGGTCTAACAGAAAGATATTACAAAAACAAAACTAGTCAGGTAATAAGACTGACCCTCAGCAAGAACCATAAGCAATGCTGTATATATTAAGAAAAACAATTCTTCTTGCACAAGTAAATGCAAAGAAGAATTGAACATCTACAAACCATAGAATTACAAATGACATACATTAGCCAGTGTCCATGGAAGGACCCTGAGTTGTTATAATAAAGATCAAATGTTGATATAAGTGTGCAATACAATGCCTTCCATCTTGGCCAGGATATCACTGGTAGCAAATCATGGAATAGATGCAAGGGCACCATTCTCTCTTCTTTGAATTTGAGGGAATATTTAAAACCCTCAAATGTCACAAAATAGCTTTCAGTCTGGACTTTCCAATGTAGCACTTGCTGAAAATGTATTTCACCACATTTAAAAACAACAACATCAGTATTTTTACTGCTACACAAGATCCCCTCCCCCCAAATTGATCAGCTATTTGGGCTTGGAAGAGGGCAGTCATACATAACCCATAATGCACGGCATCTCTATTGCAAGAGAAATTGAAAAAAAAATGACACACACATTGTACTGCCCAACATCAACCTACAGATTCTAGGTATAATTATGGGTGTAATTCATTACTGTGTTCATTGGTTTGTTATTCTGCTTCTCTCTAGGAGCTTCTGGCAATATATACACAATAAATGTATGACAGATACTATAGCTGATAATTAAAATTAGAATGTATGTTCTATGGCTTTAAAAACTCTTTGTAGATAAGAATTTGCACAGTTAACTTTGCTTTGCATGTCATGCCTATGGTATCTGTGCCACAGTCATAATTTGTAGTTTTTCTTTTCCATCTCTTTATCTCTAATGCATAGCCCTTCTTTGAATGATGCCATTATTTTATATGATCTAACTGCCCATGAATATTTAATTTTAGAACAAACACAGGATATATTAAAAGTTCCCAATGTTGTATTAATAATATTTGAGTTGAGATTTTGTTTTCTAGCCTCGGTGGTTGGTGATATTTCTGACAGGAGCATTGAGGTAGGGGTAGAAAAGAACTGAAGTGTGTCTGATGCAGCAGTTTCTCTTCTGTATCACAGCTTTATTTTATTTTTTTATGAGGCTGTTGCAAATTGATGCCTTCTGATATCCAGTTCAATAAAACATTGTTGAAGTGGATTAGAAATTGATGGGATAAAGAAAAAAGGAATGAAAGGATATCCATGGTAAAAGTTACTTGTGATGCAATTCATCTGTACATTAACCAAGATACCGAATGGGGAAGCTTGAGGGCAAAGGCTTAGTTTTTTCTAATTTTTATTTTATTTAAATGGGTATTCAGAACCATGTAGTCTCTATAAAACATCAATGAAGGCCCATTATAAATTTTAAATTATGGATTAAAGTGAATAATGTCCAAACAGTAATTGGATGTTTTGATGATTTATTTTCTGCATTCTAAAAACCATTGTCTTAATGGAGAAAAATGGCTTTCAGAGGTCTTTTTTTCAAAGAAGAACATTTTCTTAAGGGGTTCCAGGTTCTAGAACATAACAAACCTGTAGTGTATGTCAGATGAATGCCTTTCACCAAATACTCTGTCTCAGACTGAAGCCTTTATGACTGCCCACCATTCAATTAAATGTAACTTGACAACACATTTTTTCTTATGAGGTTTGAAGTCTGTGTAGTTAGCTGCCAAGTTATAAAAAAAGATATAGCTGAAAGGAAGAATAACAATACTAATGTTCTTTATTACCTCATAATGATTGCTAAGTTTCAACAATGGCATCAAGAGAATTTTAAAAGTATTCAAATGTTTTCTAAGAATGAAGTAGAAAAAACAACCCCATTTTCCCATGGGAAAGGAAAAAAATATCAGAAAATTAATAGAAAAAAAATTGGCACAGTATTAAGCCAAATTAAAGCCCATGTCACACTGCACCAACGGATGGAAAGAGGATGTAAAATGGAGAAAAACACTTGCCATCTGTGGGTTAATGCGATGCATCCGTTCTGTACTCACTGCGTCCGTTTTTCTTCCTCTCTATCGACGTTTCATCCGCCTCAAAGTTTTGAGCTGCTCAAAACTTTTTGAGCGGGAAAAGTGTATCCAACGCGTCCGTTCTGCATCCGCTAGCAACGGGGAACATCCGTTCTGCATCCGTCGTCATCCGTTATGCGTCGCTCATCCGCGTAGGCGAATCTGCTGGCATCCGCGCAACTCAAATCTTGTCCAGCGGTAAACGGACACAGGAGGAAGCGGTAACGGACCACGCACGGTTAGTAGGACGGACGAAGAAGGATGAAAGCAGATGTAGCTCAAAAAGGAAAGCATTTTAAATGGAAAAACGTTCGCAAAGGGGACCTATCTCGGATATTAAGGATGTCTAGAGGATGCCTAGAGGATGCAAAAAGGACACATAGGGGAAAGCCCTTATATTGCCTATAAAAAGGGGGAGCAACTCACCTGATCTCACTTTCAGACCAGGCAAGCCTGCTGTGCAGACCTCTTTGCAGCCTTCATCTGCATCTTGCTTTCTCCACAGCTCCAGTCGATGTCCACCATGGATCGTAACACAGTCCTTTTGGTAGCCACCATCATTCTGCAACAGTGCAAAGCATCTACCGGCTCTTTCAATCTCTACTATGGGAAGAAAAGGAGGCGGCCAAAGAAGTGTCTGGGGTCCGAAGATGGAATCAGGAGTAAGAGAGGAGTAGTGGACTGCTACAACAAGCGTGAATTGTGGGCTGAGGAACGAAGACCCTTGTGGCATTCCAGAACTTCATGAGGATGCCTCCAGCCATGTTTACAAAGTTGTTGGAGGGCTGAGACCAGGTTGACCAAGCAGAGCACAACTTTCCGGCCCAGCCTGGACCCTGGGCTCAGGTGCGCCTGACTCATGTGCCACCGGCCTCAGGGACCACTACAGGAGCATCAGTATGGCTGGAAGGTGCCACCCACAACACAAGGGCAGGGAGGCTGGAAGGGAGCTGGGCAGGCAGGTGGCATTCAAGGCTGGCAGGCAGGGGGGCCCAGACAGCAAGGCTGGCAGGGAGGCAGGCAGGCAGGCAGCGCAGCAAGCCTGGAGGCAGCAAGACCTGGCAGGCATGCAGCAGGCAAGTGAGGCAGGCTTGGCAAGGCAGGAGGCAGTCGATGTATCTGGAGCAGTCTTTCTTCTGAATGGTGACCTGCTTGGGAGCTTTCCCTTTATATCCGGGGGTGCGTGACCACAATGCATCCTCCCCGCTAGTGCGCCAGTGAACACTAGCATCGCTAGGCTTCTGCTAGGCATCCGCTTAGGCTTCCGCTCACACATCCGCTTCATTCCGCTTCGGCATCCGCTGTGCATTCCGCTTCATCCGCTCCGTGTCCGCCTCTGCATCTGCTGTTATCCGCTTCCGCGGTCGCTTTGCTGCCGGTCCCCTGGAAAAGCCTTGCGGATGTGCCATCCACCCTCATCTGCTCCATCCGCTAGGTTTCCGTGGAGCCATCCGCTTTCCATCTGCCCTGTGTCCTCCCCCCGTCCATTCCCTTCCGTGTTGTCCGCTCTTGGTTATGCAAATATTTTTGCCCCTTTTGAGAGCGGATAACAACGGATGGAACATTTTTCTCATCCGCTGTGTCCTATTTACAAACGTTTTGCATCCATCGGCCAGTGTGACAGGGCCTTAAGCTAATATTAAGCCACTATAAACTTTCTTACAGCTGAAACCAACTGAATCCAAGGGTGGGATGCTATCAGTTCGGCCCAGTTCTATTGAACCTGTAGTTGTGAAGAGCAGCTGACACCGAACCAGCCCACTGGCCTGCCCAGGCTCTAGGCTGTCCTTTATTCCCTGCTATTCTCTCCTCAGCTGCTTTGAGCGGCACAGCTGAGGTTGAAAAAGCAGGAAACAAGAGAATTTTCAAATGTTGTGCACCCTAGTGCAGTGCTTGTCAGCTATCCAGGTGGCATAGCTGATGATTTCTTGCAAAAGCTGCACGCACGCATATTATGATTGTCTGCAGTTTGGAGAATGGGCAAATCGTTTCACTGACTGGCCCCTCCCCTCCCCTCTAACTCACTCCTTACCTGGCATGCAAGCCATCTAACTTGCCTGGTTTGATAAGTTGCTATTTTTCCTTTCCCCCCCCCCAACCATCAGCTGTTCTGCTCTGCCGGGAGATTTAGATTAGCTAGAAAGCAGGAAATCCTTGGATTTGTTGCTTTCTAGCTAATCTAAAAGCAGAGCCGAACCTTCCTTAGTGAAGCTTTTCACTGCAGACTAAGATATCCAATTGCAGATAGGTAGATCTCTAAATGAATGTGTGATTCTGTGAGCAACTCAATTTGCCTGCATGCTTTGCCTGCTTTTGGGTAAAAGTTGCTCTTTTTTATAAAAAAGAAAATCAATATTTACATAAATATTTATAATATTTACATGCAAGCCATGCCCACCCAGTCACATGATCACTAAGCCATACTCACAAATTAGGCCACACCCACAGAACCGGTTGTTAAGAAATTTGAATCCCACCCCTGCCTGAATCCCCAGCACACTCAACTTGACTTCACAAAAACTGACTACTATCCATACAGCGCTACATATTTTCCTCACATTGTGCAATTGGAATCTGAAAAGATTGTAATTCAGGAATGGCAGTGAAATAATGAAGATATGATAATAGTACTATTCATAGACACCAGAAAAAATATCTGGCATGTAATGGGTTTTGGATCAGGCACTAATCTTCTCCAATCAATCACCCTCTGCTTTGTTGGGACTGCCATTCCAGAATTCCTAGAGAATAATTTTGGAGAGTGCTTAAGTAGTTACTGTAAAGTTTTTAAGATTTGAGGATTGTCGTAGATTGTGGAGCCTAAGCAAGAAAATGTTTAGTATCTATAATATCCTAAATGCAGGATTACTGGTTACTGGTGTGTGTGGGTGTCTGTCTGTGTGTCTATGTGTGCATGCATATTTACTGTATATACACTGAAGGGGCCACACCATCTTTTCTCTTGGAATTACATACCTGCATTAGAACTTCTGTAACCAGAGCAGAGTGACATAAACAGCACAATAGATTAGACCTAGGCTAAATTAGTTATGTTTCTTTATAAACAGGAGGGCAAGTTAATCATGAACTTACATTTGTTGATGTCAAAAGATCAAAAGCTTTAATAAGCCTGGATCCAGCTCTGCCACAGTCTATTCTTTGAAACCGCATATTCTTAAATATGTACTGAGTTTCTACACTGACCAATCACTTTACCCCCATCTCAAATACTCTGTCCAATCTAGGTACCATACTTTGAGAAGGATTCAGAGCAAGGAAGTGTATTTGTGGAATAAACAAAGTCAAACATGATATATGGAGAAAGATTGTGGGAAATTAGTAAATTTAATCTTGGGAAGAATGAGTAGGAAGTCTCTTTGTGTACCTGAAAAGGGTGTCACATAGAAATGTCCTGTTGTCAGTCATTTCAAATTAAAAGACATGGAACAATAGACATCTGATGCAGGAAAGCAGATTCTAACAAAGCACTAGAAACAAATTAAAAACAGTCAGGGAACCAATAACATAGGATGATAATAGCTCCCTTTCACTGGTTAGTTCAAACTGAGGCTGGACATGTAGTCCCCAGACTGGGCCAGTTCATTGTAGAGAAAGAGACATTACAATAGTTACTTCACTTGTATTTTATTTCGTTTTGTGGGGAATAACTGAAGTGTATCTGACACACTATGTGCTACAGTGCATATTGTCATATAAAGTATGGGATATATTGTGAATATGAGGACAACATTAACACTTTAATTAATCAGTGGAGGAAAAGCTAAGTCTCAAGTACCACAGTGTGGTAGCTGCAGCATACTTTTGGTACATTCATAATGAAACAAAATATAATTGCTATGTAATTAGAGTTTAAGACCAAAACAATTTCTTAATCAGTAATTATGAAAATAATGTTAAATTATTTTCATTAATAAATGGTTTGCAATTAACACTGTTTTGAATTAATGCTGTAGTTACAGCATTACTAAACTTGGTTACTTCAATTAAAGACCAATTTAATCAATGCTGGGCTGTCAAAATGCCCACGCACAGGCAAGTATCTCTGCCAATTATCCAAGAGTCTTGGTTGTTCATTACCAAAATCAAATATCCAACCATGACAGAATGAATGTTTCTTTGCCCTTCATTATTTCCATGTTTTATAATCTCTTTGTCTACTAAAAAGAAAGAGAACGGAGATAAGAATAGCAATGTATGAAATACAGATGGAAATCTGATGCAAGGATTAGTTTTGGATTTTTTTTTAGTGACTGGTTAAATCTTTGTTTATATAGTATAAGTTGCTGAGTAAGTAGACGATTAAGTTGTTTTATATCCTCAAATAGCAAAGCCACATTTTTCTGGTGTGCTGGGTTGTGTTAGAAAGTCTGAAAACATGAAACTAATGTGCAACAAGAGGGTGTCATGGCTAATATGCTTGGATAAAGATGTATTTCAGTTTAAATCAGGTTCCTTGGGAACCTTGGAATTCTGAAGTAAAGATCTTGAGATCTTCCTAGGCATCTGCTTCTCTCGGAGGTTGGTTGGTTGCTATGGAGCTTAGAAAATTCAATACAAAAAGAGGATGCTGCAATCCTTCACCAATGTAAAATCAATGTGTAAGATTATCAAATATGTAGGTTGATTGGGCAGCCTAGCTAAGTATTTGCTAAGATTGTCCTTGCTGTTCTCTCTGTTTGTGTGTAAGAGGTAGAGAGAGATCGTTTCCCTCTTTCTGTTTATAGTCCTATTTTATTTTGTTATGTTTGATTATTTTACATTGAATAATTTTATTATTTTGGGGCCTACTCAAATTTCTTTCCAAAGTTCTTCCTTGAAACTGGGTGGGGACTATATCATGGGAAGTTTTCATCTATGCATTTTGCATTACTAGTGTCACAAATGAAATCTAGTTTTAAGGGGCAAGAAGGACAACAAACATCAAGTGGATGGCACAAAGGCAAAAAAGAAGCTTTGGCTTATTTATATCTTGAGTAGGGATTAGAAAAAAAAGTGACTGACATCTGAATGTGAAATTCCGCAGCTCTATACTTCAAATCAATTAACTGAAATACAGCTATCTGTCAAATCTACAATTTTAAGAACACATATAAATAGATCTTTATAAGAGAAAATAGTTACATTAATGAAAATAATACATATAGTACAGTATAATAGGAAATATTGTTTGCGAAAATGCATATTACAGGAAAATAGTTATGTAAATACTGACAGTTTTTCATGTGTTCTTTCCTGACTAGTTCAGAAGTGGGTAAGGATTAATTTAAGACAAGAAAAATGAATAATTGACAGAAATTGAAATTGATAAATTTGTCCATCCTTAGTCTTGAGCTATGAATCTCTGAAGCAATAAGATAACTCAAAGAAACTGACTTCATATTTTGACTCTGAGGGTTTCTGCAAAGCTGTTTGTTATTTAAAATATCAAACAGGTTTTTGCTTAGAGAAAGCCAAGATCTAAGTATCTCAAAGCAAATAGTAGCAAATGAGATACAATCAAAATAATTTTACTAATAAATAAATCCTGCTGAATTCAACAGGACATAACATATACAGGTTCTAAAAAGACAGTAATTATAAACATTGTTTGACAAAAGAAAAATAATGATAATTGAAAAACATGGGGAAAATATAAATATCTAGAAAAAAAATTATCAAATTAGCATGGATTTATATTCTTTTTAAAAATATCTTTAAAAATGGGAAGGAGTGAAAGAGAGAGGGGAAAAAGGTAGGAATTATGCAAATGGTGTAATTTTCACCCAGACACGTTTGATATGCAGAAATGAATGCAAGTCCTTTGATTTATAGTTTATATTTTTCTTAGTGATGCAAAACTCTAATGAAGGGAGGAAGGGAGGGAGGAAGGAAAGAAGGAAGGAAAGAAGGAAGGAAGTTTTTTGAGATGTAAATGAATTTTAAATCAATCACCAAATCTGATCATTAGCTTCACAGACATGCAATTCAAGGTTTAAGAATAACAGACTTTTTAAAGAAATGTAACTGTTCAACAGTTGAGGAAGCCCAAGCTGCCTGAAGGCTAATGAACAGAAATGCCACACAGGCCTAACTTGGAATTTTGAACTGTTGAGGTGGTCAAGATAGTTCAGTATTGTCTTGCACAGAGAATTCAACTGCATCGATCTCATGGAGACATGGACATCTGTTTTTCTGTGTGGCAGCCAATCTCTTGTTGGCAAAAGCAAGGGAATATCCCAAAGCTTCACAGAAAGGCAAACAAAAGAAAACAAATGATTCTCAATTCAGCCCATCTTTACTCAGCTTCATCCCACAGTGTGTTAATTAGATGAGCAGATGTAGAACTTAGGAAGATTTCCAGATTAATTGTCAGGAAAGTGAAACAGTTAGCACAGGCCTCACTAAGCAGGGTTCTAGTCTCTTGTCATGTTGACATAAGCAGCACCACACCTGCCAACAGGGCATCTGCAGCCTTCTCCCAGAATTGGCCAAGATCATCTCCTTGGCTCTGATACACAGTGAAGCCTCTTTATAAGGATCATCTTTGGTTGTAGAAGCAACACAGAAACCCGGGACACCTTTTTCTGAATGATGTCACCTCACTCTGAGTTGTTGATGAAAAGATTCAAGCTGTTCATTCCCCCCCCCCCCCCCCCCC
>BHFT01005608.1:0-32337 GCA_004320025.1 Laticauda laticaudata | reverse complement strand
CCCCCCCCCCCCCACCATCTCTTGGCATTGGCCTAGAGACATTTGTTTGAATTGGTAATAAATTTCAGGAATCTAAAGAAACTGACAATATAACTTTCACAATAATATTCAAGGCTAACAGAAAATGGGGGAGCTTTGTATTATACTTAAATAGAGGCTGAATGCAATATTTTTGTGGGGGAAAGAAGCATATATAATAGAACTTAAAGACTAATTGCTAGTGAAGGCCATTGTTTCTCATTTATTCACATATACTACATAGAAAAAGGCTCATATATGTGTATGATGAGTTGGTGGAAGAAAAAGCAAACCGAGATAAATTGATAGTGATAGATTGGCTAGGGCTGGTAGATCAAAATAACCTATGCCCCATATGGGCATAGTACAAAAACATCATGAAAAACATCATGAGTCCCAGTACAGACAACAAAGGTGTAGCTTCTTCTTGCTTTCTGTTTGTCCAAAGATTTTCTTCCATCCTTTCAACCTACCTGCTTGACATCCCTTATAAATCTCTTATAAATTATAGACCTGTCTGTTTCTACTCCTAAATATGACAAAATTGACCACTTCTTCTATGTATATTCATTCATGCCGTTTGGCCTGGCAGGAGAGAGCTAGTTCTGGTCCCATCTGCTAGGAAGAGAGCCTTTTCTGTCATGGCCCCACCTTTTGGAACATCACAATCCAGGAAATTAAATTGGCCCTAGATTGACTTAGTTAGCCTTTTGCAAGCCTTGCAAATACAGATCTGGATGTGTTGCAGAGGTTATATTGCTTTGTTGGCAGTTATTTTTTTAACTGTTTTCTATTTATTAAATATATAAAGACTGTCAACATTCAAGACTTTTTTCTGTTGTAAAATTAGAAATCTTCTACCCGTTTTAGACTGGAATATTTGAAGATTAAATGATGGATGATTTGGCCCTGATAATTGTTCTTGCTCATAGAAGAATGCTTTGAAATATGCAAATAAGTTAACATTAGGGTCTGAAGAAAACATGAAGAATTTTAGTGTGAAATATTATAGACTCTGAGACATGCATAATCTTCTAGGGTGCTGCCCAAGAAATATATTAAATGTTTGTAAATATCATTTACAATTCCTCTATGAAGTTGCATACCTTTGCATAGTGCCGCCTGCATCTCCTGAGAACTACACTCATTTATTTGTACAAATGAGTCCCCCACCAGAGATAGCTTTTATGTGTAATCAGGCTGCAAAATGTCTCAGGCCACCTCTAATCCCCAATACCTATATGATTCCCAGAGCAATGTAGTCCCACCTGACATTGGAATAATTCAATGAGAAGAATATTCTCTAGGCAAACAAATATTTCTTTGTATCCAGAATTTTCTCGTGAAGCAATATATTCACTAATACATAAAATGCACAAAAGACACAACATGTTTATGAAGATTCATGGTAAGAAACAATACTGGGAAATGCATAATTCTTCATATTAGAAGCCAACCAAGCCACACTGACTGTCTATAACACAGTAAGTGAAAAAGTTAACTCAACAAATATATAAAAATGATAATTTGTCTTCTCAATTAGACCTGTTTGCGACAGTGGCTGCTCTCTGCAATGGTCTTTACTCCTCTGCAAGTGCGTTTTTATATGAACTAAATCTTGCTGAACTCAGTAACTCTTACTCAGAATAAATCTCTTTGGCTGGTCTTTGTACATGTGCTGGTCTTGAGTTAGATGGCATTGAAATGTTATATGCAATATATTTTACTGTAAATATGCATGCAAAAAAGTTAGTGACATTAAATATAGGAGACAATTTCTAATTTAAAGCTACTCCTTTGTAAAGTATGGGTTGAAAAGAGGAATCATTTTCCTAGTTCTAACTCAGGACAGACTTGCATTTTCTACTTGGCCCATTCCCAGCATGGGCCAACTGCTTCCTTAAGGCAGGAATGGAAGATGTTGTCCTCTTCTTACTCCCAGCTCATTTTGAACACACCCTACACCAGTGCTTTCCAGGTTCAAAACTGTTGTTTCTCAACTTGAGTTGTCTTAAGCCCTTCAGAGTAAAAAGTATCCAGGTTTCATTCCAGCCTGGGAGATGTTCCAATTGGCTGGTGAGCCTGATATCTATCCAACAAAGATTTAGGATCACCAGTCAAGCCCTGGACATACCTGCCCTGGCATCCTCTTGGGTTTTCCTTGATATCAATGTCACAAGATGGATAAATTCCTCATATATATCTGGACGTGGAGAGATATTCCCTACATCTTTGTCCAGCTACTGCCTAAAGTTCACCCATTTGGCTTTCTAAAAGTCAAAATGTCTACGGAAGGGTGTCTCCCGGGATTTCACTACAGCATTTACTTTACATACGATGGATCTATGGTTTATCTATCCCACAGCTATCCTCACCCATCCCACAACTATCCTTATCCCACAGCTATTCTTTCCAACCCCACAGCTATCCTTACCCATCCCACAGCTATCCTTACCAATCCCACAAGCATGCAAAGGCTTAACCCTTTTTTCAAAAGTCTTTCACCCAACTTTTTTTATAGTAAAAATGAACCAAATGTGTGAAGCAAAGATAACCTTTATTAATAACAAACTGTATGACTTTATTAAAAGCAAAAATGACCCAAGTAAAGTGTCTTAAGCAAAGATAAAAGTGAGCCGGTAACAACTCAGTCTCTGGCACTCTTTCCAGTCACTCTGAGACGTGCCCATGGTCTCAGATGTAAAGGGGCCAGGGATTGTGGAGGTGGCTATTGCTGGTCTGGGCGCCATTGGGTGCCTGGCCCCGAGAGTACAACAGGAGATGGTGTGTGCAGGAACTCTCAGAGAGCTGACTCAGTCCCGTGAGGTTGAGAGGCCCTTCCTCAAGTACCTGGGATATGAGGCCCAGACTGATGACAGATGTTCTGAGGAAGGGCTTGGCTGTGGGTGGAGAAAGGAGGAGTGTAGTGGGGCTGTCTGGTCTGCAGCTGGGTCAGGTGAGGCTCTGTGGCATCTGTGGCATCCGAGGAACCTGGGTGTGGACTGGGAAGGCTGCCTCTGCTGTGGGAAGTCCTGGTAGTGGAGGCTTGGTAGGTGAGGGGCTGCTGAAATCTATGGAAGGGCTGTGACATCGCTGGTGTGGAGGAACAGACCTGGAGTGGGTAGGAGCAGGTTCAGCTGGGCCTGGAGGGTGGTGCAGAAGAGACTGTGATCCTCTCCTTCATCGCCTGGTACTGGGCCTCAGGCATGTCCATGAGGGTCTGGCTCATGTACGTGATGAAGGGCTTGCGGTTGGAGGATGGTATGTCGAAGTGGACCAGCTGGGAGAGGAGATCTGTGCTGGCTTTGATTGTGTCCCTGATCTCCAAGAGGACAGTGTGGCTCTGTCCCCTGGTCTGCCTCTCTGGCTGCTTTCTGTGGAGGTGAAGCTGGGGGTGGGGGTGGCTTGTCTCTGGTGGCTGCTCTCTTGCTCCATCTGAGACAGGGGATCCCCACGTCCTCTGGCATGGGGAGCGCAGCTGTCTGGGGGTCTCTGTCATGGGGCCCTCCAAAGACACCTGCCTGGACATGGTAGCTGTCTCCTGGCTGGAAGAGGAGTGGCTCTCTGTGGGCTGTCTGAGGGAGAGGGTTGACAGAGGGGCTGCTCCTCGTGGTGGATCTCACCTCCAGGAAGCTACCCTGGCCATGACAAGGTCTCTCAGTCAGTGAGCTTGACAGCAGCCTGCCTGGATTTCTTCAGTGCAGCTTGCCATACCAGTGCATGTGCTTCCACCACCCCAAGAGGACATCTGAAGTGTAGCCCAGGCTCTCGCCTCTCTCTCTCCATGCTGCCTGCTTCCTCTTGGTGTTTGCGATAGAGCCTGTGGCCCTTTCTCCACAGGTACTCGTTCTCCCTCAGTCATTCCAGCACCTCCTCCTAATGGTCTCGGAAATGGAGTACCTGTTTTCTCTCCCCCTTCTCCTGCCTTGCTCTCTTCCACTGGCAGGGGCTTCAGGGCCTTCAGCAGCAGGGCTTTGAGGGCCTTGGGCTGGTCCATCACAGCAGCAGCAGCAGGAGAAGCACCAGTAGCAGCAGGAGAAACACCAGCAGCACCAGCAGCAGGAGAAGCACCACCAGCAGCACCAGCAGTAGCAGCAGCAGAAACACAAGCAGGAGAAGCACCAGCAGCACCGCAGGAGAACACAAGCAACAGCAACACCAGGAGCACCAGCAGCAGCAGCACCAGCAGCTTCAGAGTCAGCGCCAGGGGGTGGATGGTGGTTTTGTCCTTCTTGCCAGGGCTGGCAGGAATAGGCACAGGCGTCCTCTTCTTCCCATGGTGTTCCTCAAGATGTCTCTGGCAGCAGGTCTTTCTCTGAATGGTGCCTGCTTGTGAGCTGCCTCCTTTTATATCCGTGGAGCTTACACAATTCATCCTTCCCACATGCGCAGTGAACGCTTTGCATCCCCACGCATCCGCTATGCATCCTATAGGTGTCCGTGATGGCATCCGCTTCATCCGTACGCATCCGCTCCTTCCACTACGCGTCCGCTTCACTGTTCCCCCCGGAAGCCCTGCAGATGTGTCATCCGCTTCCATCCGCTGGCTTCCTATGAACATCCGCTTTACATCCCCGTTACATCCTCCCCATGTCCGTTCCTTTCCATTGTTGTCCGCTCTGTTTATGCAAATTTGGGGCACTTTTGAGAGCAGATAAGAACGGATGGAAAATTTGCTCGTCCGCTGTGTCCTTTTTACATATGTTTTGCATCCGTCGGCCAGTGTGACCTAGCCTTAACTGAACAGCAATCTATGGTAGAATTTCTGATACTAGTTTGTAAAGGTAAAGGTTCCCATCGCACACACATGCTAGTCATTTCCAGCTCTAGAAATTGACAAATTGAGCAACACAAAGACAAGCAAGTTAGGCTACACCATGGAAATATGCTGTTTCTTAATTCTACCCACTTCAGTGACATTTTCATTTTGACTTGTTTTTTACAGCAGTAGATTGTGTTTTTGAATGTTGACATGTTGAAAAAGAGACAATAAGAAACATTATAAAGAATTATAGAGAAGCAAATGCATATTTGCAATTTCTGTTATGTCCAAGTGAATAAATGTTTTGAGCCTTTTAATTGCCATACTGTAGGTTGGAACAGTGTTTTTCCCAGTCAGAAACTTATATCAATTTTAACAGATTTATGGTTATCTTCACAGGATAATATGTGCAAATGATTAAAAACAATTTAGATGTTGTAACAACAGAAGCATTTTTATAGTAGCATGCTGCACTTTGCCAAAATTCTTCTAATTAGGAATCAATTAACATCAGAGCTAAGACTGATGCATATTTAGGTCTTGGAATCAGAAGTTTCAACTTAATGCCACTTCCTCATCAAGTGTGGAGTTGGGTGTACATCTCCAGATGGTCCATACAAATGTTTTGCCATACATAATTCACTCTTTGAATGCCAAACATCTCTGGAATTAAATACATCAACAGTTAGCAGCTTATAATTGTATTACAGAATTGCCACACCCTGCTCTTTGATAAGGCAAGTGCAGAGCAAATATCCAACAGTCTCATTCTCTGAAGCCACTTTGGATGTACCAAGATACAGCCCAGGCAGTGAGAAAGAAAAAGAATGGGGTTTGTCCAGATATACAAGAATATGTATCTGACCTTTTATAGCAGCTTTAAAGTAGTTTGGGAATTTGTTTAGACAATCTTTATTCCTACAAGGTGCATTTTGGCTGTTTCTGAACTTCATCCTAAAAGCTTGATCCCTACACCCTTTGAAGGTGTACAAGCTTTCGTAAAGTTCTGGATATATTCATATGTGCTTTACCTAAAAAATGGACTTGCCCTCTAAAGTAAGAGTGAGTAAAAGGCAATTTGATGAATTTGAACAGTAGAAGGAAAGGAAAGGCCTTTTTTCTTTTTTTAAAAAAAAGCTAATTTAACAATTGTTAATTAATTGTTTTCTCTCCTTGAAATAATACCTTCAAAATGCAAAAAGGTGGAAGGGGCAAACCAGACTGGATTTTTGTGTTGAAGGATAATGAGCTTATTTCTCTTCTCGTGCTGAGGACTAATTCCTTGCTCAGAATTATTTGAATCTCAAGAGTATGAAAATGGAGGAATGAGAGGAATCTGGATGCTGATTTTTCTTCCTCCACACCTAGTCTCTCAGTATTTATGGGGTAAGGACTGAAAAGAAACCACTTACAATAAGGTGAAGGCAATGGGGGCCATAGTTATAAGTTTCAAACACTTGAATATTTATTTATTATAATAATTTTACCTATAGGAAGGGCATAGAAAGTCTCATCTGCACCACTGTTTGCCATGGAGTGGCATTTCATTTTATGGGGAGTCTTCATATCAGCAGTCACTACAGGCTTATGTCAGGCACACATTTTTTCAGAGGCCTTAAGGTCCCTTCAAAGATCCAGAGAGATCCAGCCATTTTGCACCCTTCCCCCCGGAAGTGGTTTGTCTGCCAGCCAACCACACATACCTCTAGATTACAGAGATCCATAGATGGTGGTCCTTCAAATGGTTCTTGCTTATAGCAATCTTTGAATAGCCACATTATCCAAACTGAATCTACACTATTTAGTGGATGAAAGCTATAATGGCCAGAAATGATAACTTTTTCAATAGGACTTTTGCTTTATAAAGAAGAGAAGCATCATTTCAGGATAAAAAGGAAAGCTCTTTGGATTTCAAAAATGATGACAAAAAAACAAAACTATTTCCTTTCTTTAAATACACCATAAAGTTTCCTTGATATTTTATTTTTATTACAAATCTCCCTGATGAACCATTCCTCATTTTAACCTTCACCTCCATTTCCATTTTTAAGAAATGCCAAAAAAGACTATGCTGACATGGTTGTGGAAGCGTTTCTATTTTCTCTGCAGTTGATGCGAGACATCATGCTCATGTTAAGCAATCTTAGCAATAAAAACACTGACAGAATAAAAATAGGAGAAAATCAAAGCACAGCACTTAACCCAATTTACTGTTCTTTCTACTATTTATAGCATTTGCTATTAAGCTTTAGTCATTCAGGATCTGCAGAAATCAGTTCAGTCAAGGCCTGCCAGCAAACTCCAAAAACATTACTTTCCAACTGGATGGGGTTGATGGAATTGTAGTACTACATATCTGGAGTACACCAGATGGAGAAAAAATAGCTGATGATATAATGCCATAGAAATGTATATGGTTGCCAAGAGACAGTTCTTAAATGGATTGTGTAACAAGTTCATGTGCTTTAGATGTATTGTGATTGAATTTCCCACAATTTATAGGCCATGCCACCTGGGTGTTCTAGGAACTGTAATCCAAATATATCTAGAAGAAGCTAGGTTGGGAAAAGATGGAACAAAATTATAACATAGATTCTAATTTACCCTCCATCACTCTTATAAAGGCAGATTTGTTCAAAGAAGCTCATAATTGTAAGCAACAATAATAATAGCAAGGTGTTTATTAAAATACACTTGCATGGTGCATTTCAAATTATAGCAATATTTCTACACAGTCTCAATAATAATTCATAACAATTATGTAACATTTCCTCCTGATCTTAAAATCAAATATATAACCGTTCAACAATGTTAAGCTTTAATGATATTCAGATTTTAAAAGATTAACTGAGTAATGCAAGAGCCTCCCAGGGTTTGGCAACTCATCCCAAACCTAAGAAGATTAAAGATTGAATTGATTTTGGGGTTATGCAGGTAATCCTTGACTTGTGATCAAAATTTCTGTTGCTAAGTGAGACAGTTAAGTGAGTTTTGCCCCATTTTAGAATCTTTCTCGCCACAGTTGTTAAATGAATTACTATAGTTGTAAAGTAGTAACACGGTTTTTAAGTAAATCTGGCTTCCCCATTGACTTTCCTTGTCAAAAGGTGATCACATGACCTCAGGATAATGCAATCATCATAAATACATACCAGTTGCCAAGCAGCTGAAATTTGATCACATGACCATTGGGATGTTATAATGGTCGGAAATGTGGTCATAAGTCACTTTTTTCAGTGTTGTTGTAAATTCAAACTGTCACTAAACGAACTGTTGTAAGTCAAGGACTATCTGTTCTTGACAAAATTTTGACAATCTCCTATGGCTCATAAATTACAGTTCAAGGTCTGAGTGATATTTACAGACCATTTATTTATTTAATATCAATTTAATCATACCCCAGCAACAGAGTCTGGCCAACCTAGATCTAAAATTTATTCATCAATCCATTCCATAATCTATGCAATCCTGGGTGATTATAAAATCAGAAATAATTTTAAAATAATCATTTTAAAATATAACAATTTAGTGACAGACACTATTTGCTGCTGAACTGCAATTCTCATCAGTCCTCACTAATACAGAACTGCTATCCAACAATAATGATAGGTCCATTTGCTACTTATTCTTTAGCTAAAGGAGATTCACCATGTAAGCTTAGAAAAGCAAGATGTAGATCATCTTCAAACATCAGCAGAGTATCCCTATCCCCAGCATGAGCATATAGCATCTTTATGAAAAAACATGTGGCATCTTTCACTTCTGAGGAATTAGGCTTGATTTCATGTTTGAAAAGCTTGCATTTTGTAAAAAACATTTATTCACATAAATATTTATAAGGAAATGATAAGGGAAAGCCACATTTTGCAATGGGGCTATCTTCTCAGTCTGAGAATGAGAAAATTAGTTGACAATTTTAATCAGAATCTGAACTTGCTGGAGAAAATATAACAAATAAAAAGAGCAGTAGAGTTGTGAACTTGAGCAAACATTGCGTGGGTGACATACTGCGATGTATTTCATTTTAAATTAAATGATTGCAATTTTTATAAATCTGCATCCATGAATGTGTCATTTAGATGTCATTCTATTTATTTTCCTGATCTGTATAATTCACTAGTTTCATACAGTTGGAATAAACATTTGCTAATATTTATTTTTGTTCCTTTTAGTCAAATTGAATTCCTGCACTGGATGACATATTCTACTTGTTATCTCATGTGTATTTTAAAAAGCATATGAGGAACAACCTAAATACAGATCAAAACAATGATTTCATAACTTCATATTGATAGAACTCATCAGCTTTCAAAAATACCCTCAGAAGAAAGGGATAATAAAGGAACTATGATGATTTCCAGATACAGTTGACAGAATACCGTTTAGTAAACTTTTTTTTTAAACTAACAGTATTCGAGGAAGTTGTATTCAGGACTGCATCTAATAATCTCATCAGAATGCAAAAACAGTGACTGTGTTATAAAACCAATGATCTGTTATATTCTGCAAGAATTTACAAAAGTCTAATGTCATTTACTACACCATGAGAACCATAGTTGGATTTAAAAAAAACGTTTCAGGAACTGATTACAGCCGATGAAAAAATAAACAGTTTGCTAGTGTACAGCTTTATAGGTATAATGTTTTTGCTTACAAAAAAACATGTTGGTGCCTGCAGACTGAAGTGAAACATTACTTTGGAATGAGCAGGGCATTTAGATTTGTATTCACTTTTGAGAATGATACAATGGAATTATTTTTCAAACTGCAGTTATAGTGGAGTACATTATATATCCATCATATACCACAGAGAACCCCATGCATGCTACAGATCTTTTAGAAATAGATTTATGTGACTTCACATCTTAAGAATGACTGGAAATGGTCAGGAATGAGATACTTTGTCAATTTCATTGATAAATTTAAAAGGTAAAGGTTTCCCTCGCTCAATGCTAGTCGTTTCCGGCTCTAGGGGGCGGTGCTTATCTCCATTACAAAGCCGAAGAGCCAGTGCTGTCTGAAGATGTCTCTGTGATCATGTGGCCGGCATGACTAAACAATGAAGGCGCATGGAACACTGTTACCTTCCCCCCAAAGTGGTCCCTATTTTTCTACTTGCATTTTTACATGCTTTCGAACTGCTTGGCTGGCAGAAGCTGGGACAACTAACAGGAGCTCACTCTGTTCTGCGGTGCTACGGATTCAAACTGCCAAACTGTTGATCTTTCTGATCAATAAGCTCAGTATCTTAGCTACTGAGCCACCATGTCACCTTTATTTACTATTCTTTAAACCATTTTTAAACAAATCTAGATAGTATACATACCTTAATAATAAAGAATATAAAAATACAGAAATATCCAGATCAAATGCATTCAAGAAGTGTAAAGTGATGAAGTTTCTAAATGAAATATATATGCTAATCTGTTTCTGTTTGTTTTTAAAATAAAACAAGATGGCATTCAAGAAAAAGGGAGTTCCATAGCTTCTGGGTCACTATAAAGAAAGACTTGCTTCTGGCTGGTAGTAGTGGAACAGAATCTTACACATCCAAATCCAAACTGTATAGGACCTCAAAATCAAATTTACCATCTTGGATGCTCTGGAAACAAACTACTAATCTGCATTGGTACTTAATAACAAATAGAATAGAATAGAATAGAATAGAATAGAATAGAATAGAATAGAATAGAATACTTTTATTGGCCAAGTGTGATTGGACACACAGGAATTTGTCTTGGTGTAAATATTCTTAGTATACATAAAGAAAAGATACATTCATTAAGAATCAAGAATCATAAGGTACAACACTTAATGATAGTCATAGGGTACAATCANAAGTGGGAGGGGATGGGTGATAAGGAGTGATGAGAAGATTAACAGTAATAGTAGTACACACTTTGTAAATAGTTGAATAGTGTTGAGGGAATTATTTGTTTAGTAGAGGGATGGCTTTCAGGAAATATGTAATGTTCATACTACCTCATACAGCAATAAATGAACAGCAAAGCTATAACATGTGAAACTGTTTGAGAGATACTCCCATCGAAAGCTTAGTACAGTAAGTGTTAAATTGGGTGATATCATAAACCAGCAGTGATATGAACAAGCTCCCAGTGTTTGGAGGATAATAAAGGTAGTGAACCACAATAATAGATCAGAAATCCAGGAACACCATTAGTTTGTGAAAGCCCTTCAAATTATGTGCCTTCTTAGAAATTGGTTCTTCTCTGCCTATGTGATCTCTGGGCATCCAACAATCATCAATTCTAAACTGGAAAGATTACTGACCCAATTGCTGCATACATCCTATTAATCTCTTTAAATCTCTATCACAACATTCCAAGCTGGGAAGCTATTTAGGCAAAGCTTCAACACTATGTCAGGATGCTGGTTATACAACTGAAATGGAAATTGGAATTCCCATCTGAGGGGGAGTATAATACCAAGAGTATTTGATCACTGCAGTCAGGATAAATTTAATCTCACTTAAAGAAGTAATGATATTAACAAACTAAAGGAGCCATTATAATGCAATTCTGATAAAATGGTTGTATGAGTAATACATGAAATATTGATCAATTAACTTAACATCTGTCCAGGTCAACCAATTGAATTCATTATTAAAAACAACTCTTGAAAGAGATTCTACAAAAAAAGCTGCTATTCTGATAACCCACACATCCACAATTTAAACTGAAATGAGAGAACTTTTGCAAGTGAAAAACTAATAGAAATATACAGAGTGTTTTCTCTGAAACTCTTTGATATGAACTACACAATACTGCAAAGTAGTTTGATTAAAAATGATAATGAATACTGACAGGAAAGGAATTTAAAAAAATAAATTAACCTAATTATAAAGGGCAAGTTAATATATGTCATTTAACTTTATTAGATAAGCATGTATCTAAAAGTAAGCCCTGTTCTTTTAAAACATATCCAAAATGGCAGTAGGTGAATAAGAAAGACTTTGTAGAAATCAGTTACTTGAACTTTGTAAGGCTTTTTGACAAAGACCCCCCTTTTCAAGAAACCTTGCCAATACATATAGGTATCTATAACAACCCACAATTATATCAAAATAATAATATATGTCACATCCTCCTCCTAATGATGTCATTAGGTACTTTAGTTTTTGATGCATGCATATAAGTTAAGCCCTTTATGCCATGGTGCCACCCCAATACATACAATCATGCAATGAAAGCCTTTTTAAAAATTGATGACTGCTTAATGAACAGAAAGTAGAGTTGATGAACAGAAGGAGAAAGCGATAAAACTGGATTCTTGAAGGCTTAATTCAAGTGTACTACAAAATTCCACTCCATTTTCTAATATCTAATCGCCAAACATTTCAAAATGTCTGTCATCGCACGATAACGTTTTCTGCAAATTAAACTTATGTTGTTCTTTCTACCATGTTCTTATTCAGACTTTATCTTCAGGTAAAGATAACCAATGTTATCTTTCCTAAATCTGGCAAAGGAAAATATACAAAAGTCAGGATCCAAATAAGGGCATTAATGGGTCAGGAATATTAAAAGTATGAAATGAGTATTTAGCGCTCAAGAAACTTCAAGTTACCTCATTTGCTTCATAAATGCCCTCCACAAGGAAAGAAAAAAAAGAGGCAGAAAGTTTGCATCCTGCTCACATTGAGGGTGTTTAAGGTTTAAAAATAGGTAATGAAAGGTTTAATGAGGGTCACATATTACTTTTTAAATCTTTGATTTGTGGTCTTATAATTTTTAGAACCAATATGATGTATAGTAATGGTTAAATTTAGAAACCAGTAGACTGTATGTTCCAGATTCATCTTTGGCATGAAGCCAGCTGTGTGACCTTGGCCAGTCATTCTCTCTTATCCTCAGGTGAGAAGCAATGGCAAATCACTTCCAAAAAACTTGCCCAAGAAAGTTGCAGGGACATGTCCAAGCAGTTGCAAGGAATCACGACTGACTTAAAGGCAGAAATCCATTAAGGATAAATTACACTACCCAGCTTTGGGTGCTACTGCTCTATATGAGTTCCCTAAAGCTTTTATTGAAGGATACAGCTATTCATTTGTTGACAAATCCATATTCTCAGGAGTAGATATATTAACAGTGCAACCATGGGCCACTTTTCCATATAAATTTCTATGAGTAGGTTCTTTCTTCCATTGTCTTCCTCATCAGTAATTTATGTTCAAACAGTCTAAAGCAATATGAAAGAGTTGCTAGTGTTTTCATATCAATATTACCTTATATTGCCATTACTGTACAGTTTGGGGCTTTGTGGCCAGCTACCATGACAATAGATGCACAGCCTGGAACCAGTTTTAGTTAATTAGAGTCAATCAATCCAAACTTTGCTAACTTACTCATGTGAAACAATAGTATAATGAACCAAAGTCTGCAAGATGATTGGGAAACACAAATTATTGCACCCTGATAAATTAAATGTGACTATTACAAAACCTTCCTTTTAAATGAATATTCAGAGAGGGAATGTATGGGTGAATAACCATAATTTAAAATAGAAGAGGAAAATGTAAAAGCAGCTACAATCCCAATTTTCTAGTTGCATGTTTTTCTAAAAGAAATAAAGTGTTCGTGTTACCATATGTGCTGGACAAAACGTGCATAAGATAGCGCAACTTTGGAGAAAGGTTTTTAATAAGCATTTTTAACAAATTCTCTTGCAGCTAAATTTCTTCTGACACTATTCAAAAAGTTGATAGTTTTTAATAGTATGACTTCATAACTTGTCCCCTTTATTACATTTCATCAAACTGTAGGAAAAAAATTGGTTTTGCTATAAACAAAAGGTATCATCGAGATTTAACTGGTAAGAAGTTACACAATATTCCCTTAGGAGACAACAGAAGCTAAAAGCTTGATATTGCTTGGTGTTCTATAGGCTCATATATAAAGTTAGTAATTAGATAAGAGTAGGGAAAATTAAGATTCAGAGGAACATCCCAGTAGGAATTGTGTGGATAAAAGAAACAATGCTAAGATTGTGTAATATATTTTAGAAATAAATAGGGCAAGTGCCATAATTACTTCCGATATGCTAAAAATCATGACCACATCCTGCCTCTTATGGTTTCATCATAAACAAAAATAATGATGATGAAACCTAAGAAGATAAAAAAAATGTCCTAAAAGATTATGAAAATCATGAACATCATTTTTGTACATTATGAGATCTTGTTACAAAGATATTCTGATATTTACTGGCTTTATGGATTACATTTAGATTTCTCTAAGGAGCTTCAAACAGTTGGGATACATAATACTACCAATTCAACCCATTAGTTCTTGTAAGAGGCTTCTGAGATAGGTCAACTGAGAGAATCTGACTGGAAGAACCAGACAGTGATCTTCATAGCTGATAGGGGATTTGAACCTGCAGATCCTGAGTCCTGTCATAATATTTGAAGTGCTGCATTGGTTCATTGAGGCTTAGGAACATTTGGGGCTAAGAATAACAATCTCTCTCGTGACCACAAATAGCAGCAAGAAAAGGACTAACTCCTTTTTACACATTCTAGAAAGTCAGTAAGTGCAATTTTAAATTATTATGCAACATTGAATTTAGACAATATAGTTTTAAACAGTCTCAGAGAGAACAGTAGCTCCGAAAATATCTTGGATGGGAATTGATGTGAAGCAAGATATTTTCCAGGATATGTCTCTGATGGAAAGGGCCTTAATGTGACCTTTCAAGTTAATTCTTTGAAAGAATAAAAAGATATTAAATCAACTGTTTTGATATAGCTGATGTAGGCACAATTTGACCTAAAGTTACTCATGAATAACATTTCATCCTTTGGTTTCCATGCTCCACTACCTTCATATTGTTTTCTTTTTGTTTAAATCCCATCTTAACAAAACACAATGGATGAAAATTATTTGGCATCAGTTCAAATAACTATATTTGTAGGAAGTGACATAAGATACCATTGTTTCCTAATCCATCATACAAGAAGTACATGAATGAATAAATAACAAGAGTTTAAAAGTAGCTTCCTTGGGTTCACTTGAGCTATTTATGAAAATATTCAATAACATAGAAAGTTGTTAAGTAAATGATCAAACTTTTAAATTCCTCAGCACTTTTGGGGGGGAGAGGGGAGGATTATTATTAGCAAAATCAAAATAAAAGACAGAGGTGAGGAAATATCCAAGCCCTTTTTGCTTTAAAAGGAAATGGAGGAAATATTTTGAAAACATGCAGAATGTTTTATGTATATCCACACTGTATTCATTCTAGTTTACTCCTAAGTATACCTTCATAGTGTTGCAGTCTTGGCAAAATTCTAGTCTTCTTTTGAGTTTAATTCCTAATGACTTAATGCCAAGAGCATTTTTAAGGGATTGGATGGAATGTGGAAGGGTGTCAAGATAAGATAGTGGCTCTACCATGTCATCAAAACCCCAGACTTTGGGGCAAGGCCTCAGTCATGTCATAGCTATCACCATCTTGATTTTTTTTTAAAATCTCCTTCATGGATGCCCCTGTTTTATGAACTGCTTATGTTCTGCTCTGGCCAAAAAACATATGCTTTGGTTGCTACCTCTTCCTCTTTCTTCTTTTTGGAATATCCTTGTGTTTCCCACTAGATAATTCAGGTTTGGCCTAGTTTAGCTTTCTGAGAGCAATTACAGTTGGCTATGCTTTTTATAAAATGAACAAAAAGCCTCTGTGAAAAAGATGAAAAGTAACATATAAGCTCAAGAAATGTTGCATTTATTCCATGGCATTTTTGCAGCAGGCATACATGCTATTATGTTTCATGATAAGAAATATGCCAAGCACAAAAAAGGAATAAGAAATAGGCAAACATGTTAAAAACGTAAAAAAGAAAAGAAAGCTAAAACTAGTTGACGCCAACACCATCCAATATTTCTTTTTATACTCCTCTATCCTTATGAACCATCCTCACTTACATAGCATTTATTCTCCAGTTCACAAACCACCATGTGTGCTTAACATCCAGCCTCAGGCAATCAGAAACTTGCTTTCTGCTAAGGGCTTTGCAGTAGTTAGATTTGAAGACAAAAAGTGCTTTGGGGCACACAAGGGTGCATATGTAGGACTATTTGCAATTCCTTAAAGCAGCAGCACTTTCACCTGAGATTATTCAACAGTTACCCTGTAATTCATGTATATACATTCATGTATATACATGTGTATATATATATATATATGTGCTGTTTAGCTTCCTTCGGGTATTATCCCACGTCATTGTAGTTCTGTTAAAGTTGTAGCAACGTTTCAGCAGAATCTCATCTGCCATCATCAGGCTTCTGTGTTATATATATATATATATATATATATATATATATATATATATATATATATATATATATATATATATATATATATATATATATATATATATTATATTGTTTTTTTTGTTTTTTTTAAGCTTCGCGGGTACTTACACATTGTGCTGTTTAGCTTCCTTCGGTATTATCCCACGTCATTGTAGTTCTGTTAAAGTTGTAGCTCATTGTAGTTCTGTTAAAGTTGTAGCAACGTTTCAGCAGAATCTCATCTGCCATCATCAGGCTTCTGTATGGAAGTGTGTTCACAGTTCCTCTGTTTCAAATTTGAGGCTGGTCTATTCTGATTGGCTATTAACCTGGGTCTGTGTTCATTGGACTTGGAGTTTGATTGATGTGTTTCTGGTTTCTTCTGTCTTGTTTTGTGGCTTTGATTGGCTGGCAGCACGCTGTTCTTTGTGCTGGAGGCTTTCAATGCAGCTTGGCTTTGTGTGAAAGGACGGCTGCTATTCATCAGCAAGCTGGGTTTCACACTGGGTGCCTGATGGGGGGTGTTTGAGTTGGAGGCATCAGAAGGAAGTCTGTCTGTGCTCAGGTGTTTGTCTGTTTTGTGGGTGTGGAGATCTTTCTATTTGAGAGTGCAGGCTTCCAAATGATTTGACAGTCCTGCTGGAATCATCTCTTCTATTCATGCTGTCAGGTCTTTTTTCAATCTCTATGGCTTCTCTGATGATTCTGTGGCTGGGGTTTTCTATAGTGGCTAGGGTTTTTTGGTGCCTTGAAGTTGATGTTGTGACCTGTGGTTTTCATGTGTTGGACTAGTGAGGAGTGTGTTTCCAGCTTTTTTACTGCATTTTTGTGTTCATCTAGGCGGGTACTTATTCTTCTATTGGTCTGTCCAATGTATGTGGCCGGGCATGATGTACAGGGAATTTTCGTATATGCCTTGGTTTTCCAGGTCAATTTTGTCTTTGGGGTTCTCAGGATGGCTGCTATTTTTTTGTCTGTTTTGAAGGCAGTCTTGATGTGATGCCTGTGTAGTATCTTACTGATTTATCTGTAGTACCTCTTATGTAGGGCAAGACAGCTGTTCCATAGGTCTGTTGGTCTTCTAGGTCTCTGTTATGTCTTGGTGTGTTTTGTGGATCAAGCTGGTGATTTTGTTTTTGTGGAAGCCATTGGCTGTCAATACTTCTCAGGGTGCATAGTTAGTCTTTATATGTGTCTTATCTGCCAGGCGTTTGGTTCTGGTAATTAGTGTCTTCACCGGAATTTCTGTGTGCTGGGTGGTGGTGGGATTGGGCGTTGAGGTAGCGGTTGGTGTGTGTTTTCTTTTGGTATATGTGTGTCCCAGTGTGCCATCTGTTCTTTTGTAGATAGTACATCTAGGAATGGTAGTTCTTTATTTCCGTTTCCATGGTGAACTTGATTTTGGGGTGTGTGTTGTTTAGGTGTGTTAGGAAATTGTTTAGGTTTTCTTTTCCATGGGGCCAAATCACAAATGTGTCATTGATGTATCTTAGCCATAGTTTGGGTTTGTGGGTGCATTAGCAGGGCTCTGGATTCGAATTCTTCCATGAACAGGTTTGCAAGTGATGGGTGACAGTGGTGATCCCATAGGGGCTCCTTCAAATTTGCTTGTATCTTTGTCCTTTGTATACGAAATATGTGTTGGTTAGGCAGTGTTCTGTTATTTTCCATGAGGTTCTTTAGCTGGTTGGTATTTATTTTTGATGATTCAAGAGTTTCTTTTATCGGGACTTGAGTGAATAGTGAAACCACGTCAAAACTTACAAGCAGATCTTCTTGTTCTACGTGTAGATCTTTGATTATTTCTAAGAAGTGGTATGAGTTTTGTACATATGAAGCTGCGGTTTCAGCATGGGGCTGTAGTTGTTTTGCTCAGTGTTTAGCTAGGTTTTGTAATGGTGCTCCTTGGGAGCTGACTATGGGTCTGAGAGGTATGCCTTCTTTGTGTAATTTTTGGGAGGCCGTATAATTTGGGGCATCTAGAAGATTTTTCTCTGGGAATGATCGTCTGTTGGATTCTTTTGCTTATGTGGCTGTTTATAATTTTCTTCTTGGTTAATTTTTCCAGATATCGTGGTTGGGTCTGTGTTTTATAGGTTTGTATGTAATCATCAAAAATAAATACCAACCAGTAAAGACCTCAATGGAACTAACAAAACAGACAGAAGAACCAGAAAACACAGACCCAGGTTAATAGCCAATCAGAATAGACCAGCCTCAAAATTGAAACAGAGGAACTGTGAGACACACTTCCATACAGAAGCCTGATGATGGCAGATGAGATTCTGCTGAAACGTTGCTACAACTTTAACAGAACTACAATGAGCTACAACTTTAACAGCACTACAATGACGTGGGATAATACCCGAGGAAAGCTGAACAGCACATATATACATGTATTCATACATGAGTTTTGTATGTATGTATATATATGTATATACATGTGTATATATATATACATATATATACATACATACAAAACTCATGTATGAATATATAGAGATGTAATTCAATATTTTGGTCTTTTAAGTAAGACTCTAAAGTCATTTTGCTATTGCTACTCTTGATGGTTTTTTTAATGGAACAATACTGATGTGCAATTTTAGTTAGCTTTTCACTATTACCTTTGAAAACTTTGTCTTTTTTTCTTTTCTTTACAGCTGTACCACTAACTCATGATACATCTGCTTCTGGAGTTCCATCACAAAAGGCAAAATAATTCCTGAGAAGGCTGTTTGCAAAATGTGAGTACTTTATGAAAGTATGTTCTCACCCAGGATTCCCTCAGACCTGCACCTAGTTTATTCTATTCCACTGATGCTGATGAATTAAACAAATACTTTGCACCCTCCTTGGTGTCTAATTTATATGCTAATTTACAATCTGCACACCAGGAACTGAGCCAGAGACCATTCATTAAAAAAAGGGAGAAAAAGGAAGAAATGCTCAAACTCAGCAACAGGAACTGCAGTTGCAA
Organism: Laticauda laticaudata; assembly: GCA_004320025.1. Taxonomy (NCBI): domain Eukaryota; kingdom Metazoa; phylum Chordata; class Lepidosauria; order Squamata; family Elapidae; genus Laticauda; species Laticauda laticaudata. Next base: position 13,271 of record BHFT01005608.1, on the reverse strand, counting down.
AGAAAACATGGGCATGTCCTCTTGCACCCACATCACATTTTTTGTTAACATGACCAACTTTTATAACTATCCCCTGGCTCAGCAAACACATGCCAAAAAATCTCAAAGAACCTCCTTAGGTTTACTATTATTTCAAGCATTCTTGACAAAAGTGTTCTAAAGCTCATTCCAGATTCTGACGATGTGTTTTTTTCTTGGACAAAATCCACGGTGAAGTGTATTCTTGTTATGCCAAGAATACATGTTAAATGAAGCACAATATCTGTTGCATTTATCACATGATCAAGTAACATAATGCATAGCATCAAAAGGAAAAGAAAAAACACTTGTATGTTTCTCTCATGGGAACATACTATGAGCCACTGAAAACATTGCAAATGCAAGTTAAGCAGCTGTTTCTGGTTTTCTTTTATGGTCCCTAATTGAGAGTTCACCTCCCAAAAGATGTGCGTGAATGCAAACTTAAAATACATATCGCGTGATTCAGAGGCGGGATTCAAATTTTTTTACTACCGGTTCTGTGGGCGTGGCTTGGTGCACGTGGCAGGGGAAGGATACTGTAAAATCTCCAGTCAGAAGTGGTATTTGCTGGTTTTCTAAACTACTCAAAATTTCCGCTACCGATTCTCCAGAACTGGTCAGAACCTGCTGAATACCACCTCTGGTGTGATTGTATACTTCTGTGTAGGTACACAGTGAAAAGCAGACTTAAGCATCACATATTTTCTTTCCACAAAAATAAGATAAAAGGGGTATCACAGAACAGATTGGATAGCTCTTTTTTTAAATTGTAAAACTGCAAAACTAGAACACATAAAAGTGTATGGAAATTCCAAACCAACAATTTGAAAATAATTTTAATGGGGTGAGATAATACAAAGGAAAAACAAGTATCAAGAGACCTGGAAGAGGTGTGGGTATTTTGGGCTGACTAAGTGAAGCAGGTATCAGAGAAAACCAGCTCTCTTCATAAGTGTTTGGAGGGAAATTCCACAGAAAAGGCAATTTATTTTAGTGTAGCAGTGCATAAGAGTTTACAGAATCCTTGTTGGTTTATATAGCTATGCTTTTTTTTTTAAGGAACAATAAATATTTTTTCCTTTAGTTTCTGCCTAAAGTTCAGGCATTTCTGCTAAGTTTGGAAGCTATGGGGTAGGAATAAAAACAGTAGCTAGCAAGTAATGGCTACTAGAGACAAGATATATACAGTATCTCCTTGTAGTACAATAAATTGTAGAGCAAGTAGCTTTATGTTCTAGATGCAAACATGATATGCAATGCTCAGTTTAAAATAGCTTTTTTTCTAGAACACCTCAAACATTAGCTAAGAATGCTGGGAATGATAGGATTTGTATTCTAGCACATGAATCCTTTAGGCCAGGGTGTCAATCTCATGGCCCATTAGCCAGATGCGTCACATGCTCGCCCCGCCCCCACCCGATTTAGCGAAGGGAAAAAAGTCCCTATACATCATGTGACACCACCATAACGACATGAGTTGACCTCTGCTTCAGGCTATCCTCTCTCTCCAGTTTGCTTCATAGATAAATCTACTTGAATTGTTGAACCAACTTCTCAATAAGACCATCTGTTCTATGTGGTGTCCACTTCTCTAGTGAAACAGAGAGACATCTACTCAGTTGTTACATCTGCCTCTGAAAAACCTGTCCCTGGAAACAGAGTTGGCTTCAGATCTCTTGGAATTTTGGAAGGCTGTTAAAACCTAGATCTTCTGGGGGGTGGGGGTGGGGTGGGAAGGCTGAGTATGGGATTGAGGAGATATTTTATGATATAGTTGTACTGTACATTGTTTATATTTTAAGCTGAATTAATAGAATGGTTCTTTGTTAGACACTTTTTAGAATATGTGAAGTGATATAAATGTTCAGGTAAGTAATGAATTTAGTAAATGTTGGGCATTTCTGATTTGTTGATTGATGGAGAATTGCCTATGGCCTTAGTGTTGGATATGATGTAGGATCTATACAGTTCTTTGTCTAACATATTTGCAATAGAATTCTCTGCTACTCCTTTGTATCTACAATCCTTTTTGGAAGTAATACATCTTAATGTTATTGTGTGGGATTGTCTATCATGCTTGGCAATGGTAGCATTAGTAGATTTTTTGGGAATTGCAAAAAAAATTTCCCTGAGTTCTATATGACCCTATTACATCACAACACTTTTCTAAAGCAGAATTTTACATAAAATATGAAACAGTTAAAAAGAAATATTATTAAGTGATGCTGAATTTACTAATCACCTGTAATTTTTATCAGGAGCTTTGAATGAACAATTTGATTAGAGGATTTCAAAATCTGATATCTGAAACGAATCTCTGAACTAATTCACTCTACTCAATCAAATCAGGTACCTTTAATTTCTGAGTTTCCAAACCAATTTGGAGATTTGTTGGGGTTATTTTACTCCATAGATTTTCAAACATTTTCAGCTTGCACTCCATGTATGGTCAAAATTAAGAGAGGCAAGTTGATGCTTACCGTGATATTGACATGCATGGTAACCAATGACTTTAATATTTCTCAGCACTTCCCAACCAATACCAGCACTTAGTAAACTCTGCTCTGCTCTCTTCATTTGTCCATTTGTCAACATCATGCTAAGTTTGCTGAAGGAAGAGTGACAGATTGTAGCATTTGGTTTTCTGTTTTATTTGACTTGTAGTATAGTACATATTAATTGTGCCACTGTCTGCAGTTTATTCTTTCAGCCATCCCTTTTATCATCTTTCAACTCCTTCCCCTAAATTCAAAAAATAATCTAAAATAACTTATGTCATCTTCTTCTGCTTGCCTTTTGTCAATTGTTCTAGAATCTAGTGATTGAATAAGCTTTCTCCATTGCATAAGTGGGCATGAGATAGTGTGCCTGCTGCTAAGACTATTGCATATAATACAAACTATTTCTTTATATATCTATCTATCTATCTATCTATCTATCTATCTNTCTATCTATCTATCTATCTATCTATCTATCTATCTATCTATCTATCTATTATCTATCTATTATCTATCTATCTATCTGTAATAGTGGTAATGCATACATATTTTCCAAATTTTAACAATTATGCAAGCAGCACATAGATAGAATTCCCAAAACAATTTCTCTTATTATATCAGTATGGATTCTTTTTACTATCAACTTTTGATTGTAATCATTTTTGTTTTAAAATGATCTGATTTTTTTTAGGAATAGAAGATGAAAATATCTGTATATTATCACTAACAGATTGGTGAAATCAATATAAAGTATTTACTTTAAATTAATTTTCAAACCAAGGCACGTATAGGACAGGAAAATGAAGTTGTTTTTAATCTCAAGGACAACAGGTTGTCTAGCCTCCCATATCAAAAACAGGATCTATTTTTACACAAGAATACTTGCCCCTATTATGGTTAGGTTTCAGTCTACGATCCTATATATGTAGTACAAAGCATTTTCATAATCAAGTTTTTTATTCCAGGCATGCTTCTGACCTACGGAATTTCATTCAAAGAAAGTCTCATTTGGAATCAACCTTGCTGTATTTTAGATGCTAGTTGAATAGTTAGAAGTAGAATAGATGGCAAATCTTTTTCTAAGGTATCTTTAGTTCTTTACAGCTAATTCCTGCCTTGACGCCTATAATGTTCTACCTCAGAAGATATTTCTGAAGAATTCCTTGAAGAGACTGTTGTTCCAAAATACAGCAACTTTGTTCAGGGGCTCAATGAGGGAAGTATAGATTATGTTTTTGAAAGGTGATATAGAGACTGCTAGCTTGCTTCTGGGCATATTTTAACATTCATGCTGGACTGGGTCATTCAAAGCTGACAGTTTTGAAAATATTTGCTAAAATGTGATCCATTTAAAGCTATCAGTTCTTATCAATCAGGTACATATGTTCGATGTTCAGTAGGGTCTCTCTATACATTTATTTATTTAATTTGTTTGTTTGTTTGTTTGTTTTCCATAGCTGTCCATCTCAAGTGTATGCTTTTCAATATGTATCAGGACTAAATAGGAAAGATTATGCATTAACCTCTACACTGCCCGGAAATGGGTAATTAAGAAACAAGAAATATCATAAATAAATAAATACAATATTTTTGACTTGATAATAATGCTAGAGACAAATAAATGATATATGGATATTGAAGAATCTCACTAAGGATGCCTAGAATTTTGTTTACAGGGTTGCATTAGCGTGCATTGTCTATTTTTGCTGCTTTGTGCAAGATAATTAATACAAGATAGTTTCAATCCCATCGTCCATTTCAATTGCTTTTCTGGTTTGTGAGTAACTTTGGGAAGAAAAAAAAACCAGAGGCAACATTTTCTATATAATATACTGTATGTATTTTTTAATTAAATGGAACATTGTTAAATTGTTTTTAAAATGTTTAAAATGTTTATTTGAATTTTATATTTGTAATAGTCCATTATCTTTATTTTCATATCTTTTAAATTTTGACCATTCTGCTAAAATAATTGTCAAATTTTGCATTGTTTATAACTGAAATTGGTTCCTGATATCTTGAAAGAACTTATGTATTTTTAATGATTTTTTTGGTGAAGAATAACACAGCATTTTCATAGTAGGCAGAATCAGTTACATTAGAGGAAATGGTTAGAAATTGTAAATATTTTTAACCTAATAAAATATGAGAAAAATACAGGGTTTTTTTTGTTTCAAGGCTTTTGAAATATTGCTCCAAGATTTATATTGTTGGGAAATGTTCAGAATCTTTCAACTTGTTCCACTTAGTATATTCATAACACTGTATATTTATTTGTTGTTTTTGCTATTCATTTTTGAAATTACTAACCGTATATTGCTCAATAATAAATAAATTATGACTTAGACTAATTTACTTTTATCACAAAATATGTTTTCATTCTATAGATAATACTGTTCAGATTAATATTATAAAAGTAAACCCAGATAAAAAGATTTTTTGAGATTCTAGATTTTCTGCATGGCCAAAAGTTGTTCACTTACCAAGCTTCTTTCTTCTTCTTTTTTTTTGCATAATATTTACCTCAAACTTGCTTCAGGCTAATGTCTCAATAATTTCTACTCCTTTCTCAGGTCCTTACCACAAAGGACTTGACTAATGATCCATGGACAAAATGAAGCATTTAAATTTATTCATTAATCATTCATCTCCAGCTCATTGAAAACTTTAAACTTCCACAAAATTAAGATAGAACATTGAGGAGTGATTGAGGGAGACAGCTTTCAGTGAGCTAAAAAAGACTGGTAAACACAAAAACAAAAGTACATTAGACAGAGTCTTAAAGTGTCACATGGGCATAAGTATTGTTACAGTTTACATAAACTTGAAGTACTGAATCGCAAAGCCTTTATTCGGTCCAACACAATGGGGAAATCTGGGGAAGCGTACAGTCACTGTCAACACCACCAGTAATTATTCTCTCTTCCAATTAATGGTGACATAGATTAATTATCAGATGAGGCAAAGCCAATTGCAATCAGTCACCCAGAGCTGAAATTAGATCGTTCCTGACAGCAGCATGAAAGTCACCTGTTTCATTGTTATGGATTTGCTGTAAGTAAGAGAATGGCAAGGCATGCTGGGAGGTGGTGAGGTTTTTGTCCATGGAAGTGTGAAATGGCAAACAGGTGAATGTCCAATTACACTGTTATCTGAACTGTGTGACTTTTCTTGTCTTATATTTCAGCATCCAAGACACGGTGGTTGTTTGCATTATCTTCTAAGTAGACAAACCATCTGTCAAAGACTTCAAGAAAGTGTCTGTATTTTGGACTGTCTCTAATAATCCCCCCTATATGAAACAGAAAAAGAAAAGCAAGAACACATTCAATAAAGAAATAAATCCAATTTATGAAAATATACATATAGAAATGGTAGCAAAAATGTTCAAAACAATATTTTATATTATTTAAAAAAGTGAAAGCACTGCCACTTTATTAAAAAAAAAAATACCAGGACACTCATGCACACATTCCTGCAACTTGGCTGGCCCTTGATACAAAACTATCATAAGATTATCTTTCTGAAAGTAAACACCCAATTTTCAGGCAAGTTAATGAAGCTTTATCATAACATCACAAGATGTGCAACCAGGTTAGTGTTAGTAGTGGTATAAAGGTAAGAAGAAACTAGTTTACTCAATTTATTCTGAGAATAGAATATTACTATATTTGTCCCTTTTTCATGATGTTGAGGGAAGCAATCACATGTAATTATAAACACGTATACATCTTTTTAAAAATCCTTTTATATTTCTATCCTTAATGGAAATATGTGATATTTGTGTCCTTAATTGAAATAATATAGGGAAAAAATAGACAATGTAGAAAGCAAAACATAAGTTTTATGAAAAAGAATGTATAAAAGAATCATGTTGCATAATGATGACAAGATTTGCTCCTTGCTGTTGCAACCCTCATCCTGTATTTTCTACACTTCAAAAGGTCTTTTTCAATTATATTCTATCTTTTTCTTAACCAAGGAGATTTGTATGGTGCATATCATGTCTGCATCAAGGTGAAATGGCTATTACAGAGATTCCAGTTAAGAAGGTCATCATTCTCTGCATGCATGAAGAGCAAATCAATCTTCTGAAGCAAAAGGAAATGCTATGTTGGATTTGGTGCTGGCAAGTAGTGTTACTATGATAGATAAAATGGCTGCTGGGGAATAACCTTGGACCAAGTGATCATGCGTTAGTCCAGAAGGATTTAATTGAATAGGCTGTTGGAAAAGTGGCTGTAACTAAGGTATTTTATTTCAAAATGGCTGATTTTGACAAGCTACAAGTTGAGTGCAGAGATGAACTAGATGTCATTCTCGGGAATATGGAAATATGGCAAAGAATCTACATTTTTAAAAGAACATTGCATCGATATCTCATATTTTGCATTTTATGAAAGATGAGAAAGTTTCCAAGCCCTGATTGCTTCTATTAATGTGATGTATACAGATACCACCCATTTCTAACTATTGAACTTGAACCTCTGTACCATTGTGATTTTAGCAAAGGAATCCCACTGCAGCATAGAAAGTAGTCAGACACTTTTGCAGTTTTCTTAAAACTGACTGCATAAAGAAAGGTGAGAGTCATAGTACCATAATTACACAGGAGAATTTACTGAGCTGCATATACTGATAATGCACTTGCTTTCCTTCATTTGTATAGATGGCCCTCTTGTACTGTTGTATGCCAGTTACTGATTCTCAGAAGTTTCAGATAGTTTTACAAGTACTCCATGTTCCTTTTCAGAAAGCACATAGTCACTGTATAAAATTATGTCACTATATAAAATTATATTGCATTTGGGTAGCAATAACAAAAAAATAAAATAAAAATTTTAGAAACCTGCTGAGCCAGTTTCCTTGGCTATATGTTATGCAACTGAAGAAAATCCCCCCCCCGTTCTAATCTTAAATTCAACACGCATGCACAAACACAGAGAGAAAGAGAGAGAGAGACAGACAGACACACACAGACGCACACCTACTCATATACCATAAACTTGCAAATTATTCATATATGAAGCGTACTCATTTTATTTATTTATTTATTTTGGCTTATTGAAATTGAGTATGTAAAGTGTCTCTGAAAAGTACACGCTTAAGGTGATAGTTGTGTGATAAGGAAGACTCTATAGTAATGATAGCTCATTATTTCACATATTTGGTGAAACAATAGCCATCAAATGATAGGTGTAAACCTGATCAACATTAGAGATAAAAAAATAAACTCCAATTTCTGGTGGCTTTCAGGATGTTGGACAGACAGATGCAGAATTACTACTGTTTTTATTAGAATGAGAGAGAACACACTTTGAATTCCAAATACATACTTCATACAGCTTGGTTTATTGCTAAGAAGAATAAGAAAGTGATCTATAAACAGTAATAGAGGATATTTACAAATGTAACAGTGCTATAGTATTTCTGCAAAATGTGGAAATTTGTTCTTAATTGTTGAAACGTTGAATAAACAAATGTATTAAAAAAGAAAGTAAGTGATCTATAAATTAGAAGCAAGTTGTGGACATCTGAATCAAGATTTGTCCGGACCAATTGTTTCAAACACATCTTTATTCCTTTTGTAATGATTTAGTAGTAAATGTAGACTACATAGAATACTGATTACCTAGAATGGGATTAGTTGAGTGTACTGCTCCATCTAGAATATTAATTAATCTGAACTTTTTTAAAAAATCAGTTTTCCAAGGATGTGACATGACAGGTTTCATTCTAGAAATAAGACTTTGTATTAGTATGCTAAAATTTTAATGATAGGATTGCATTTTGGAAATAATAGTGCTTCAAAGGCCACAAGTCTGATTTGAATAGCTTTGCTAATTTATCAACCCCAGGTCTCAGGGTGGATTTCTCATTACAGGTATTAACTTTACCATACTTAAAGAAATATGGAGAGAAAACCCCTTAGCTACTATGAGTATGGCATGCATTTCGAAGCCATAAGGACAGCAAATTAATACTTCGTGTATTTAGTATTTAGTGTTATAAGTAAGATAACAAGGTAAAAATATTACCTTGAATCCCTACAGGATTCTATAATACTTTTTTCTTTAATACTTGTGTTTAGGACAGCAGCTTAAAATACATAAGCACAAACATTTAACCATAATAACAAAAATATAGAAGGTTCTTATTAGGAAGAAGCAATGCTTTATTTGTATTTCTACATATTATTTTAAAAATTCAATCTAAGAATAAAGCAGTTCTATCTTTCAGGGAAAACTGGATGGAACCATGCATGACATGAGAAAGACATTTAAATAACTGAAAAGGTGAAAGTGGACAATCTTGTTAAACAAACACTTTTATTACTAAGAGTAGGCAGATATGCCAAATGGAAATGAAGATAACAAATAGACAAGAGACTCAAGCCATGCCGTGAATTTAAATTCAAACATCATCTTTGCATGGAAAAATAACAATTGTTTGCTGGTTTTCCTATAAGGATACTGGAGTCCTCCACTTGAATCAGTAGTGAAAACTAACTTGCATATGTCAGAGAACAAGGCTCTTATACCTCAAAACAGAAGTTACATTTAAATTGATTAGGGAATTCAAGTTCAAGAAGAGATACTTTCCTATGCAAGTATTCATGTCTAAATATATACACTTTTAGGAGGTTATTTTCAGGCTTTTTTTACTCCTGGCAAATTGCATGGATTAATCACTGCAATTTTCTTGGCAATGAATTTTGGAAGCAGTTTGCCATTGCATCTCTTCCTAGGGACAAAAGACTGGCCCAAAGGAAATTAGCTGGTTTCATGTCTAAGGTGGGACTAGAATTCAAAGTCTTTCAGTTTCTAGTGTGATGCCTTAGTGACTGCACCATAATGGATCTTTGAATATTTACATGTTCTAATTCAGAGAAAAAGTATTGACAAAGGGAGGAGTAAGAAAGAGAGACACAGCTTTGGAGTGTAAGAGTCATATAATCAAAGAACTGTGTTTATTTGGCAAAATCCATAAAAAACTGAAAGTATATGATCAAGTTTGCAATTACGTGAAGAACATTACAGAAAATATGTTTAATAAGGAGTTGTAGTTCACTAGATTTTGTAAAGATACTTCATAACTTTCTCCAACTGATGCTAAGATGTAATCCTAGATACACTTGTTTGTAACAAATGATGGTTATTATAGAATAAACATGACAGTATTTTCAGTATTTTGGTTACTGGAGGATATTGATATCCGAAGTCACAGAAGGAAGAATGAATCTTTTAATAATCTTAAAATCAGTAGCCAACAATGACCTACATTAACAAAAATTATATATGCAGAGAAAATGGCTAAATAATAGGTAACTTGAAAACAGAAAGCATATTAGAAAATAAACTAGTACCTATATCTTTATATGCCTAAATACACCATGAACTGGCAAACTGGAATTGGAACCACTTTCAAGATATAAAGGCATAGAATAGATTAAAGCTCTTCCATCCAGAACACAAAGCTAGAATGAGTAAGTATTTATTTATTTACATTGTGTCTTTTTTAATTGCTCTCTCTATGTATTTTTTCTGTTACTGTAATATTTAGCTCATTCCTGTACCAGATAAAACTCTCGCCAATCTACAGTACTTCTGAAATTTTTGTTTGATTATTTGGCTTCATTATTCTGGTCTTTTATATCAAATGATTAATTTATTGTAAAGTTTGTGATAGTGATTTTAGTATGTTTTTCAATGCAAGCCTTCTCACCAACTGACTAGAAAGCTAAACAACATTGGCATGACATTAGCAAATTTCTTCCTGTCTTGCCTAACTTGAATTAATGTCAATAATATGCAAAGAAATTAGTATCACCAGTCTAAAATACAGTATCACAAGTATAGGTTTAGATGAAAAATTGTCTTGTTCTTTTTGCCAGTTGTCTTAATCTAATAACTCATTAGAACGAAGAATCTAAATATCACAGAAATTGTTTTTAAAAGTGGAGAAAAATAATGGCTATTGATAAATTTCAAATTAAGTCCTCAAAGTACTAGTCAGAAATAGAAAGAAAATTTGCTTGTGTTTAGAAATTTTGCTTTTGCACAAAATTTGCTTGTGGATGAGAAATGTACTGTACGATTAAATACTGATTCACTTAACAATATATTTGATTCTGAGGCACTCAATCTTTGATATCTGCTAAGCCAGCCATCAGCTTACTTCCTACAGTATCCAGACAGGTTTAACACATGCAGGCTGACTTCAGTATGGATTGTTGTATGGAAAAACAGCTGTAGAGAAATCAGCCCTAATTCTACAAAGATATAGGACTTCATTGTTTTACAGCCAAGCTGTTATCACATGGGTCACTTGATCATTTGCAAGTGCTTCTTCCTGCCTCTGGAGGAGTGTGATAAACCAAGTTACCCACCCATACACACAAACAAATGCAAAGGCATTTGCCATTTTGAGTAACGTGAGATGATTCCACATACATCTTTTCTCCTTTAGTATAGATTTCTTGAAATATTTTATCCAGCTAAATGTCTATGGTCCCAAACTCCTAATTTAAAAATGTTGATAAATGAAGTATCTCTTTAGCTAATAAATGAAGTATCTCTTTAGTTATCCTTTGTCAGCAACATTCATTTTAATGGAAAGTGAGTTTACAGGGTTACATGATTGAACTACTGAGCCAAGTCAGTGTTGGCAAATGATGGGCTAAATTATTGATGTTACACACTAATGAATTCTGATGAGAAATAAAACACAGACATTACATTTCAAGTGGTTCATAATTATTTTTGTACTTTAAAAGCAATTTTATTCTTTTGCCAAATCATACCAGTTTGTAAAACAAAAACATTGCTAGTGATTATAGCTAGAATTAGTGAATTTGTGGCAAAAATGCTTCTCTACATTGTCCCATGGATACTTTACTCATATGATGCTTTTCATTTCCTTCTCATTTCTGGAAAAAGATAATTAAATTAAATGATGAAATTTTAAAACCTTTAAATAAGGCAGTCTTTGCAACCATGATTAAGAGTTCAGTAGGTATGTTTATAATCAATGATACAGCAGCATGGATAATGGAGTTGTGTTAAATGACCATAATTAAATCAGGAAGTAACAAAAGCAAGGAAGCTTCTTAAAGTACTGAACCAGCATGATGTATTTTAAGACAGGAGGCTCAAAATTAAATATAAAATGGGTTAACATTAATCAGACAAAAGGGCCTAATGTTTGCACACAACCATAACATCTTTCAAAATGCTTAATAATGGCATAAAAATAAATTGTTCTTTCAGCATTGTTTTAAATGTAAATTGTATAGTCATGAAAACATGACCTAAATCATCAGTACTGTTACAATATTGGTGGTAATGCACAGCATATGTTTTTAAAAAGATATTGTGTATTAAAGCCCTGAGTCTTCATACCACTAAACATGTCACTTTCAACATCTGCCAGAGAGGTTTTATACAAATCTCTGGCATAACTGCAAATTCTAAGAGAGATGTGATCTATTCAGAACTGATTATCTTTGGCACACTGAGAATGAACTGCATACCTCTGCAATTCTTACTTGTGCTTGCCCTTCTTCTTCTTTCTTGCACTGTATTTCAGCAAATGTGTCACCATTTATTAAACCAAGATTTCCTATTATGTACAAACAATGGAAGTATAGTGTAAGAGCTTTCTTTAAATTGTAGTATTACATCACATATAGCCACTCCAGTTGGCAGAAGCCATGAATGATAAGTTTGTTATATTTTTATCCTATGCATATGCTTATGCATATGTATATGTTACAAGCTATTCTAAAAATACAAGTTCCATACTTGTAATAGAAGAAACAAATATCCTGCGATCTCCGGAACTTAAAATTTCATTCAGTGTATTTATTAGGTTTTCATCAGCCTCTGCTGACATCATCAGAGTATTAAGCTACCATTACAGAGATCTTTGCCTTTATATATAATTAATCAATATAGCCCTTGTACATGTAATAGGCCCTCTCAACTGCCTCCCATCCATATTTAGCTTTGTTGTTTTTGCTTCCATCATGTTGGTCAAAGGAGGCTTATCTCTTGTTGTTGCTTTCTCCCATGCCTGACCCAGCCTGGAATGCTTATCTCTAGGAGGTGATGTTTACATGCCAGCTATTACAATTTGTTGCTTTGCTCGTGACCTTGTAGTTGGCCTGGATGATTCTTCATTATTCCTGTCTGCTATAACTTGAGGCAGCTCTGCCAAGCTCCTCTGCATTTGGACAGGCCTGGATGTGCCTTCATAGGATGTGTCCACATGCCCAGGGATGGGGGAGTGCCATCGGTCCCTGCTCCCCAATGGGAAGTGGTCTCTGCTTCTCCTGCAGGGTCTTTCCTGGTGTCTCAGTACTGAGCAGGCCAGTGGCAATTTAATATGAGTATTGATAGAATTGCTGTTGGAAAACCAGGCTTCTTTTAAAAGGCATCCTCCTTAGGCCCAGTCCCACTGCACTTACGGATGCAAAGAGGATATAAAATGTTTAAAAAAGCTTGCCATCCATTGGAAAACGCTATGCATCCGTTGTGTACTCACTGCGTACGTGTTTCATACGCTCTATCTGTCGAGCATCTGTCCACTGCTATTTCATCCATGCAAGAAGTTTTGAGCTGCACAAAACTTTGTGAGCGGATGAACTTTCTGCCGCATACAATGTACATTCACAACATATACGGGCAACAAACGTTCTATGTCCATTATCATCCATTAAACATCCGCTGTATCCTCTCTGCATCCTCTGGC
>BHFT01005607.1:0-25133 GCA_004320025.1 Laticauda laticaudata | reverse complement strand
TGTGTAATTTGAATCTTTTTTAGATTTAGGGATTTTTTGTAGAAGATAGCAACTCCACCTCCTCTATGGATTTCGTGATCTGACCGATAAATATGATATTTGCTATCTGTGATAATGGAATCTGGAAAAGATGCATTTAACCATGTCTCACGGACAAATATAATGTCAAATGTGGTCGTACCTAATAAGATGAGGAATTCAAGCATTTTGTTTGCGAGGCTTCTTGCATTGAGTAGTTTGCATTTTAGATAGGTAGTTGTGGGTCTGGAGAAAGTAAGAGGCATGCATGCCTAATGTTGGATGTTGGGGTGATAGTTATTGGGATGTATGTTGAAGGTCTTGCTTTTGATATATTCTGTGTGGTAGTCAATGTATAGGTTAGTATTTGCTCGTTCATGGAGTCTTTTGGGCTCAGAGCATAGTTCATGGGATCCTACACATTGCTGTAAGGTTAGGTCAGGGCAAGAACAGAGGTTCTTATGATTGGTGTTGCTTTTGGCAAGTGAATTTATAGAATAAATGAATTTACGTTTGCTTGATTCATTTTTGCAAATGACCCTGCAGAGGCTTGGGGCCACTGAGCCGTCACTGTTTTTTAACTCTGGACCAGTGCAGGAAATGTCAAGTATTTTATCAGGGGAGGTGGTTGATGTTTGATAGCTACTGATGATGTTGCGGATAATTGTGATGTCATCCTTGTCATTGTTATCCTTTTGACCAAATATGATGGCATTTGGACGCTTCCATTCGTGTTTGATAGCTTCTTTGATAAGGATTGGGATATCATTATTTGTTGGATTTGTTTATTTATTATATTTATTGGCCACCAATCAAGTAACTCTGGCCACCGACAGGGTAACTCTGGCCAGCTTACCATGTTAAAATTTTGCCTCTCCCAAGAATGTCCTTTAGCTGGGTTGCAAATCAATGTTCCTGAAATACCTGGAGATGATGGGTCTTGTAGTCCAACTCATACCAAGGATGTTAGCTGAGAAAGGTGATCTCCAAGTAGCATCATCTGAAAATAGAATGGGAAGTTTTTTCTTACCTGGAGTAAGTGGATATTTGAACTCTGTGCCTTAGCTTTCTGTAAAGATGGACAAGGCACCCACAATCTTCTCAAGAATGTATCTGCCTTATAACCCCTATCGTCTCTTACTATTCCATGTGAAGGTATTATGCTGCGCTGTGGGAAATTGCAAATGAATTCTCATTGGGGCCAAACATTATCCAAATTACCTGGAAAATCCTTCTGAATTTTAGCTTGTGTTGTCTTCCTTGCCCAATGCTTCTTTTCTGGTCCTGTCTTCTGGGGCAATATGGAATAAGGCCATTCCCTCTTCCATGTTACAACCCCCTTCAGACGTCTGTCCTACTCAGCTGTTCTTTCTGCAGGAAATGTACTTGTTTAGCACATTTAGCACATGGCATATCATACACGGGCTTACAATTTATATGAACATTTTACCTAGATTTAAAAAAAAACATAAAATGTCAACGCTAAAAAAATTCTATATTCAAATACCAATGTCTAGGCCAAATAACCTTTAAAGCTCAGCATCATTGATATGAAAGAAAACTAAAACCAAATATTAGAGCAGTACATGCCTTCAGTTTACAGTCAGTCATGATGTGATATACACCCATAGTCACACTGAGGGGAGGATACTATGCCCCATTTATGCAGTGAGACCCAGCAGATGCTGTGTGAAGTCTGCAGGATGAACATACCCAGATCTTCTTTTGCTTAGTTTGCATCTTGAAGTCAGGTTGTATATCCTCTGTGAAGCCATGAACCAGGGAGCTGGTCTAAAGTTGCCATATAGCTCCTCTTTTAAAGATGGCTGCCACCTGTTAACACATGGCAAAAAACCTCCTTTTGCATCATGATTTTGGAGATGACGAAACTTCAACTAGAATCATGAATGATCCCCTGTGCTGCAGGATTGCAGAGAATGAATGAATAGAATGAATGAGCTGGAAGGGATCTTGGAGGTCTTCTAGTCCACTCCATTAAATGTTCTGTATACTAGATTAAATGTTCTGTATTCTTACCTTCACAGCTGGTCCACTCTCTGGGGTGAGAAAGGTTATATGCACCTAGCCAAAGGATCAAATGAATGCAACATCGCCGATGATGCCTTCTTTCCTCTCCCAGATCCAAAGAAGGGAATGAAATTTCTTCTTTCAGCATAAGGATTATTTGGAATGCAGAGCTAATAGTTACCAATGAATGACCTGCAACTTCTGAAGCTTCTGGAAGAAAAAAAATGCTAATAAATGCTTTTGGGCAATGCTACTCAGATCTTACCTAGCACACTCTGTTCTATTATGCGCATGTGTTTGTTAGGGACATTGGTATTGGTATAAATGTGGCCTATTTCCCCAGGGAATGTCAGAATTCCTGATGCATCTAGCACTGTTAAAAAAGCACAGAAAATATGCATTGTAAATATGTATTAATTTCATACACATCTGGTTTAAGATACGTTGAGATGACACTTTTTATTCGGTGCAGTGCATAGAAATGTGATCTCAGGACTACATCATACCACAACACCTATTGAGAGCCCTCAGTTCTCAAATTGGCATGCCTATTACACACTTTTGGAAAACAAAGCACATAATTAATAGTGATAGATAAAAAGCAACAATGTATTCACACCCATGATAAAGGATGCTACTTCCAGAAGGTAGGTTCATTCCTACAATATTCAAGCCATCACCATTCTGTCCCTGATCAATAAGGCTAATAGTTAAGTGTGCAAAGCTTTCAAGATAATTCATGTGCAACATGAACATGGGAGATGATGATGACGATAATTATATTTATTCAGTCGTGTCCAGATCTTGGCAATTCTATCCATCAAGTCTCTCCACATATTTCAATCTTGTGCTATTCCTTTGAGTTGTTCTATGCTTTGGCTGGTGTCAGATTTGATGGTGTCCAACCACCTTTGGTGGCCTGGTTTCCTTTTAGTGCCAATTCTTTCAAACATAATTTCTTTCTCCAGTGAATGGATAAAAAAATGGGACACATTCTAAGTAATGGTTTGCAACAAGAGGCTCAGCCTTGTTTCTACTGCTGCTTTCCTTCAGGATGATACATGCTCTTTGCTGTCATATAGACTTCTAAGAATTTTAGGGCCTGGATGCAAAGCCCAAGAATGAGAGGTCGCAAGATAAAAACATCTTAGAAAAAGAAGTGAGATGTTCAGATGAATATCTTTCAACAAATGGGCTCTTTCTGACTAAAACTAGCGATACAGGCAGTCCTTGACATAGAACCATTTGCTTAATGACCAAAGTTATCACACTACTGAAAAAAGTGACTTACAACCAGTTCTCAAAATGATGACTGTAGCAACACCCTCACAGTCAAGAACGAGACTGTGGTAACAAGCTCATGTGAAAACAGTTCGAGAACTTAGTAACAAGCTCATATGAAGATGGTTGCAGTATCTCAAGGTTATGTGATCACCCTTTGCAACCTTCCCAGCTGGCTTCTGGCAAGGAAGGTCAATGAGGGAAGCTGGATTTGCTGAATGATAGCTTGATTTGCTTAACAACTAGGGATTCATTTAACAACCTCAGCAAAACAAGGTTGTAAAATTGGACACGATTCACTTAACGACTGTCTTGCTTAAATAACAGAAAGCACTCTAGGCTGCCAGCCCAGTAGCATAAGTTTACTGCAGCTCCCCTCAGTTTTATCACAGTACCTGGTTTTTATATTTTTATTGCTTAACAACAGAAATTCTGGTCTCAACTGTGGTCATAAGTCGAGGGTTGCCTGTACCAATCCTACATAAGGACATCTACCTATCTAATCTGGAGGTTTTTAAGAAGAGGTTGGAGAGTCATTTGTCTGAAATGGTACAGGGTTTCCTGCCTGAGCAGGGGGTTGGACTAGAAGACCTCCAAGGTCCCTTCCAACTCAGTTATTCTGTTAGCTAGAGTAGGCACAATTCCCTTCAACATTGCTACCTAGCAAGACTTGGGAAGCATGCCTTTTCCATGAGGGCCTCTGTCCTGGGGAGTCCTTGCCCCTTAAGATCCAGTATGCTCCCACTCTTTTGCAGGAACTGGGTATATCTAGTCTTACAACAAAAAAGGACTGGGGTGACATGATAGTAGTCTTCCAATATTTGAAGGCCACAAAGAGAAGGGCACTCAATTCATTGAGCACTGAAGTACCTGAAGGCAGGATAAGAAGCAATTGATGGAAACTAATCAAGGAGCGATCCAACATAGAATGAAGGTGGAATTTCCTGACAATGAGAATAATTAAACAGTGGAATGACTTTCTCTCAGAGGTTGTGAGTGCTCCATCACTGGGGGGTTTAAAGAAGAGATTGGACAACCATTTCTCTGAAATGGTGTTCGGTCTTCTAATTTGGGGAGGGGGTTGGACAAGAAGACCTCCAAGGTCCTTCCATTTCCGCTATTCTGTTAGCCTTCCTACTTTGCCTCTCAGACTCAAGAGGAGCAGCCTGTCCCTCCAAGCCTCAGAGCTCTTCTGCCACCTTCGCCTTCGAAAACCCTCAGAAATTGGAGGGAGTCTCCAAGGGCAACAGTGGGCAGAAATTGCTGGAGCCTGTGATTGGCTGCAGAGGAAGAAACCATCACCCAATCGGAAGGGCCATATTTCCCACCTCCCCCCGCCCAAAGTACAATTACTAGGCAGCTATTATTATTACTATATTAGGTTTTCATCCCGTTGTTATTATATAACTCAAGACAACAAACACATACACAGTTCCTATTTTCCTCACAAAAACAACCCTGTGAGGTGGGTTTGGGTCAGAGTGAGTGACTGGCCCAAAGTCACTCAGTTTTTATGGCTAAGGCAGGCCTGAAACTCAAATACACTGAGCCAAGGACACTAAAACTGTCATAAAATATTTAGAATGCCAAGGAAACTTGATGTGCTGAGAAAGACCTGGGAGATGAGTAATCTTTGGGAAAGCAAAAGAAAGTAATTTATCTATTGTACATATTGACATTTTATTTATGAATAAACACATTCCCTAGAGTTAGAAACTATGAAAGAAATTCTGCTCATGGAATAGTGTCCCTCTATTCTTTCAAAATCCTGGTCTTTGTAGTCCTCCTGCCTCAGGACTCCATAGCTGAATGGCCTCTGTAATCTCACTGAGGATACAATTCAATCAAATAACTGAGGGTCCTTGGTGCTCTCTGAGCTTGCTTGTTTTCTTGCAAAGGTTTCATTACCCAAACTAGTGTTGAAAGGTGTCAAAATGCCTTTCAAGGATTCAATTTTCCCACTGGGAGAGCTCCAGTGCAAGGATATGGACAACTGCTTGAAAGCTGGATCTTTTTCTTTTTCAGGAAGGCGGAAAACAGCGAGAAGTCTGCATTCTTGGGCGAGCTAGCTCTATGGTAAGTCCCTGGTTTTTTATACTTTTTTCTCCCTTTGTAAGTTGATTTTGTGTGAGTGTTTGTATTTGTGCCTAATGTTTCAAATCCTATTTGAGTCTGTCTTTATTTCCGCCAGAGGGCNTCTAGTTTTCTTAATTACTTAGGCTTTTGTCTAGAGGGATTCTTTAATACTTTTTATTTGATTCCTTTTCCTATGTAAGTTTGTTTTCTGGCTGACCTGATGTTCCCCTTGGGCTTTTCCTGTTTTTTTGTGACACTACTGCTTTTGTGAAATTCCCTTTCCACACTAGGTAGCAACATCAGTGCTAGTGCTAATCACATAACTTGCTGCTGTATAATCACATCACTTTTCTGAGTTACATAAGCCTATAAAAAGGAACTGTAACTCCACCCCTCTTCAGACCTATCTTTGTTAGTCATAAAGCAATTTTTATGCTTCTATACAATATGTGGGAAATAGCTCCTACAAGCTGATATCTCCTAGAAATTAGCGATCAAGAAGAAAGATAGTGGAAAGGCAGAATATCAAAAAATAGTCTGAGGTAAAAGTTGTTCAAAAAGACATAGTTGACAACTAGAAATGGAAAAGATGGGGATACAGAGACAGTTCTGGACATGGCAGCTAACCAAAAAGCAACTATGGCTATCGGAGACAATGAATGAATAAAGGAATGGAGGAGTGAGGTTTTCCTCATGAACAGGGAAAGCTTCTCCTGACAATGAAAAAAACAGGAAAATAGATATACCACACCTGAGCATATCAGAACAAAAGCCTACCTGTTGAAGAGAAAGATTAAGTTATGGAAAAGTTTATTAATACATTATTTTGCACACTGCCCAGAGCCCCTCTCTGAGGGAGATGAAAGGTTAAGGAATATGGAATATGAAATATGAATTTATTAAATTTATCTAAAGTTGAGGATAGAGACAGAAAAGTTGGAGAAAGATCAAAGAAATCATGCAGAAGGACTTCATATGAAGGCACAATTACTATTACAAGTCACTCCTAAATGCTTTCTCTCATTGCTGGAGAAGATTCCCTATGAAAATGCATTGATGATGTTATCTACTACAGGAAGCTGTACTTTTCTCATGTGATGCAGAAAATGCAGTGAGACCCTGGTGAAGTGGGCACAGCAGTGCCTACTTCAATATCTATAGGCCCCTCACATCCTGGACATAAATAGTTTCAATTCTTAACCTCCAAATGATGCTGTAGGGCATTACACAGCAGAACAGCTAGACACAAGGACAGTTTTCCCCTTCATGCCATCCCTCTGCTAAACAATGAATTCCCACAACACTGAAAATATTTACTATTTTCTTCTCCTCCCTATTACCTATCTCCTTTTCTACTTATGACTGTAACCTTGTATCTTTACTATTTATATTGTTTTATTTAGTTTTCTAGTATGATTTGGTTGCTTATTAGTAACCTATGACTATCATGAAGTGTTGTATCTTATGATTCTTGATGAATGTATTTTTTTCTTTTTATGTACACTGAGAGCATATGCACCAAAGACAAATTCCTTTGTGTGCCCAATCACACAATAAAGAATTCTGTTCTATTCTATTGAGTGGCCAAGTTAGCCTACTTGTTAGATGCAAACCTGGGCACATAGAGCATTAAGAAGAAGGCTTGTTTATGCAAACTCCAACAGCAAGGTGGAAGAAAAGAGCAATTAATTGTAGATAAAACATAGCTGAACAAGCCAAAGTTTCCAAGCCAAGGAATCCAAATAAAATGAAAGATTTACAAATGCCAGATGAAGGGAGAGAGATGGTTAGTCAACAAGGGAGGGTTGTAAATAATTAGCTTCCAAGTGTCACAATATGCAAGCTGATGCTGATGTTATTTCTAACAAAAAGCAAATTTCTCCTATGGGAATTTAAATATTCTTTCCGTTGAGTATGCACACAGGTGTAGTCAAATCTTGCTGATGAATTCAGTGTCTTGCTGCTTGCTCATGAGTGGCATGCTTTAGTGAGCTTCAAAGATCCCAGGAGGAATTGGTGGGAGGTAGAGGGGAGGCAGGTGAGTTCCTGGAACAGCATATATTGCTACTGAGTCAGGCCTGGTGGCACAGCAAAAGGGACGGCAAGTGGAAGAAAAGGAATAAAGATTTTGGGAGGAGAAATACAGACCATTTTAATTAAAATATCAGAAGAATGTAGGCATGCAACCTGGGGACAATATTTTTTTAAAAGATATGGAAAAATAGGGTACATCCACGGACAGCATTCAGTTTGAAAGGGACTAAGAAGAGAGGGTGATGGCTAAAATAAAGCAAGGTCACACATACACTTGAAAGTAAATCAGGAAGCCTGTAATTGTGGAGTCTGACAAAAACAAAGAATGCTTATTCACAGGAAATACGCATGTGTAAAGCTGGTAACGATTCTGGGTAGTTAGAAAGCTGATAAAAGTATCAGAGTTAGGTAATTTGCAGACCTCAGTTAAAAGTTAGGCCTGCAGCAAATAAAATGTATAATTAGATAACTCCTGGGGCATTCATTAGCCAAGGCTTAGGAACAGGGACAGCTAGAGACCAATAGAATAAATTGTATAATTATTACTAAAATGTTTATTATTAGATGATATTTCTTAGTATCCCACCTTCTTCTTTAGTGAAAATGTATAAAGCTTTCTTAATCCTCTTTTCTTGGTCAGGAGCCCTTTTCCTTGGGATACCCCAATAAAAAGCAATCAAAATCTATACCTCATGTCTGGTGTCCTTCATTGGCCTTGGCACTGAGGGAATAAGCTCTTGAGAGAAACGCAGGGAGTCCGGGAAAAGCTCTCCTCAGAGGCTGAGGAAGTATCATGATTCCCTCAGAATAATGTCCTCAAGGCATCAGCGGGGTTGCTTACCTCAGAAAAATGTTGCCATTGCTTTCGTGGTGTGGAAATGAGTCGCTTTCTGGAGAATTCAACTTTCCTACCATTTTGGAGCAGGTCTTGAAGGGACCTTCAGTTGAGTCATTTATGTGAGTGGGGGGACTCTTTATTTCCCGTGTTTCCAGTGAAGCTTTTATTATACAAAAATTAACAATCTGATTTCCTACCCTAACTGTTTACTAACCCTATGTCATTTTACCCTAAAGTCATACCAGTATTTATGTCCATGATTATCTAATGCCTAAAGAATCAATTCTTTATTTATGTACAGTATTTGATTTCTATCCTGCCTCAAGTAACTCAGGGCAGCAACCATCACTTTTCACTTCTTCCTCCTATTTTCTACACAACAACCCTCTGAGGCGGTTTAGGATGAGAAAGAGGGATAGGTCCAAAATGTCTATGGAGATTCTCAGTCATCCAGGTGATGGTTGTCCCAAAGATGCTTTTTTCAAGAGGCAACTGGACTTTCTGGTTTTTCTCTGAAGATGTTTTGCTTTTCATCAAAGAAGCTTCTTCAACTCAGGGGTCTTCAAACTTGACAGCTTTAAGACTTGTAGACTTCAACTCCCAGAATTCCTCCTCCAGTCCTGTTCACTCAGGAATTCTGGGAGTTGAAGTCCACAAGTCTTAAAGTTGCCAAATTTAAAGACCCTTGGACTAGAGGGGAATGGAAGGATTTATACTCCTTTCAGACAGCTGGTCATTTGCATCCCTTTAGGGAGTTATTGAGGCTACTTGGAAAACCCTCAACAGAAGGGGAGGGGATACATCATCTATCTCCAATCTACAACACAGTCCTTTAAACAGTTCCAAAAAGGCTGCACACCCATTTACATTGAGGTGACCCTGAGGACACAGATAAACCTCCAAGTGGCCTTAATGATTCTCTAAAAAGGATGCAAATGACCATCTGTCTGCAAGGAGTATAAATCCTTCTATTCCCCACCATCCAGTCAGAGCTGAAGAAGCTTCTTGGATGAGAAACTAAACATATTCAAAGAAAAAAAAAGGTCCATTTGCCTCTTAAAGAAAAAGCACCTTTGGAATAGACTCAAAACAGCTAGTTTGCTTCCATACTTAAGGTAGAACTGGAACTCACTGTCTCCTGGTGATTGGCCCAAAGTCATCCAGCTGATTTGCATGTCTTAAGTTGAGACTACAACTCATCATCTGCTGCTTTCTCAACTACTGTCCACATTGACGCCAAGCATTCACTTGGCAGTCAGTCTCTCAGTCTCTGCTGGGGTAGAAAAGGAAGGAATTTGACTGGAACTTCTGAGTGAAGCTGCTGTTTTTAGTTTCTCTGCTCCTCCCTTAGCATTAGTTGCTGGTTGAGCTGATAATTACTGCTCTTTCTCAGCCTCAAATTCTTGTTTTTGCTCTCCCACACAGTACAAATCTTACTTCAAACCTACCCACTCCTTTTATAATTGAAATCCAGATATGGTACAATTCTTTTCAGATTGCCTTAAAGCCCCAGAGAAGAAAACCAAGAGAAAGAATGTCTGTAGAGATTCTGAATCATCCAGGTCATGGTGGTCCCAAAGATTCCCATCATTTTGGAGCATGAAAGGAACAGGTCTTGGGATCTTCAGTTGGATCACTTCCAAAAGGCAATTGGACTTTCTTTTTTTTTTCTTGAAAATGTTTCACTTCTCATTTAAGAAGCTTCTTTAGTTCAAACTGACTGCTATTTATATTCTTTGCAGTCATTTTGTCGTAAGCACTCTGAGGATCAGTTGTAACCCTGAGAAGCAAAAGGTTTTCAAACACAAAACTAAGGAAATCCAAATGCATCTTGCATAAAGCATATTTGGGACAAGGAAATGCTTTTCTTCTATGGTTCAGTGGAAAAGGTATTGTGCATTAGAGAAGGTGTTTTACTAGACATGCAATAGATTGCTGGAGTGCCCTTTCCTCTTAAATATGCAGTATTATTTTCAAATCATTCTGTTAAGATTAAAAATAAATGGCTCTATTAGGAGCTGTACTGTAGGACAGAGATAAGCAATTAAATGAGCAGCTATGGAGTTTAAGGTTCTTGGTTAGATGCAGGAAGATCTGAGTTTGAGACCATCTTTATTTCTTAAAAGTTGCTTGTTGACTTTAGACTGGTGGATCTCTTTCATCCCAATGACCTCATAAGGTTGATGGTCTTTCTGATCCCTTCCAATTCCACATTTTTTTCCATTCTATGACTATATAAACAAACTCAAAGGAATAAATAGAAACAATAGTAAAATCTCAGAAAGTGGAACAGGAAAGGTACTTTATCTAAAGTATCACAAGCAAAAGTAAATACAGATAGTCCTCAATTTACAACCACAATTGTTTTTTCAGATGTTGGAGTACTGCCTAAGTAAACACTATTTTCCAAATAAACCATAGATTGTGACGTGGAGAAAAACTGAGAATATCATTACCATTGTAACATCAAGACCTCAATGAAAAAACAAATTAACTGAAAACAGAAAACTTCCTGGAAAGGAAGTTCAATACAGAGACTAAACAGATGCTGAAGAACAAACATTTCAAACTAAATTAATTGAACTGAGCTGCACTGTATAAATCTTGAGGTTAAACTTGATTCCTGTTGACTAGCAGAGACGTCCATGCTGTTTTCTTGGCACAATACAAAATGGGTTCAGCAAGCAATAACACTTAGACTTAGATATGCTCCACAATGCTTTACAGCCCTCTCTAAGCAGTTTACAGTATCAGCCTCTTGCCCCCAACAGTCTGGGTCCTCATTTTACTGACCTCGGAAGGATGGAAGGCTGAGCTAACCTTGAGCCGGGTCTGGATCAGATTGCTGGCAGTCTGCAATCCTGCATTCTAACCACGACACCACCACAGCTTTTCCACTCTGGCTTTTGTCCAAACATCAACTTAGGAAATGGATACAAGTACCTTATATTTGTCCGAATATTGGTACATTTAATGGCATGTTCACAATTAAAGTGAACTGAAAATATAAGTATGAATTAACCTCGCTTATCCAAGAAATGTATAAAACTAGATCTAATGACTTAATGCTTCTTAACTACTGATTTTTTTTAATTGATTACATGCCATCAAGTCTTTGTCAACTTGTTCTTTTATGAGAAGAACTTTCCAACTTTCAGTAAAAGGTGAGACCGTTCAATCTCTGCTTCTTAATTATTTGAGAGGGTCAACTAGAGTCCTGTCTTGTCTATGGAAAGCAAGAATTTGCAAAGGGCAAAAGCAAGTTCCTTCAGATTGGCTTTCAGTTAGATTTAATGTCACAGCCACAGCTGACGTCGAAGAGCTCAATGAATGCTCTTTGAGGAGTTTCAGTCCAGGTATCTCACAGGACTGCTTTTACGAGAAAAAAAAAACCCTGGGAAATCTCCCATGTACAGTAATTTGCCTTGATAAAGCCATTTTATTTATTCATAAATGCAATGAATAAGTAAGTGGATCTCTGGTAGTTTGAAAATTAGCTTTCTAATTCTTCCTGTAACCAAGATAATATCAGTGCAAACAAAATGACTGTTGGAATAAACACACAAATATACAATTTCAAAAATTTATTTCAAAATTCAAAGCGAACAAACACAATCCCATTGATGAAAAACAAGTGGCACAAAATATTACAGATAAAACTTAAGTGATTAGCTATGTACCATCCAGTTAGTGTTGACTATTGATCATAGAAATATTTTTTCATTAAAATCTGCCAATACAATTGTGCATAAGTGAAATTCAAGTGGAGGAAAAGCAAAAGCATAACTCAAAGTAAGGTGTTACCCTGCACAAATTACAATATTTTGATAAATTATAGAATTGTATAATAGTCCAGATTCAAAAGGCAAAGTGTGATTCAGTGTATCAATAGGTATGTGCATTACCCTAATGTAACTGTCCTTTTCTGGGCTTGTGCAATTACCCATACAATTCAGGAAAAGATGTGTTTGATAAAATATTCCCAATATGAGTACCAGTTTGATGCAGTGGTTAGGGTACTAGCCTAGAAACCAGGAAACTGAATTCTAGTTCTGCCTGAGGCATGAAAAAGCAACTGGGTTACTTTGGGTCAGTCCGTCCCTCACAGTCCAACCCACCTCACAAAGCTGCTTTCTGTAGGGAAATAGGAGGAGGAAAGAATATTGTGTATGTTCATTACCTTAAGTTACTTATAAAGTACAATAATAAAAGCAGGATGAAATCTTTTTAAAAATATGCTATATATGCATACACCCATGCACTTCTCAAATTATACTTTTGCCTTTTACCATATTCATATTGCTTCACAGATCCAACCAACTTAATTTGTATAAGAAAAAAGGTAGTAACCATGAAATGAAATGAAGTGGCCATATATAATAGTTATAACAGGCACAATTAGCGATTTTGTTAAATTTTAAATTTGCTAATTCTTAACAAATTTGGAGAAATTGATGGGGATGGACATTGGAAAAGTCAGTCAAGAAATATCTAGGAAGATCCAGATAAAATAATACAAAATAGAGCTGAAATAAAATCTCCATTAGAAAATATTGTATAATACAAACAGTGAACTAAAGCTTTTAAAAAACAATAAACTCTAACATTCACTGTTTAGGGACCAAATAGGCTGAGCTGAACTGAAAACTTACAGGTAGCCCTCTACTTATGAAAGATGGCCATAAGGTTCTTACCACCCAATTTTGAAATTACAACAGTCGTAACACATGCAGTCATGTGATTGTACTTTGGGTGTTTAGCAAACTAGCTCATTTTACTGCTGTTTGCAGTGTCCCATGGCCACACGATCACAATTTCTGACATTTTGCAATTTTCCGGTGTTTGTTTCCAGTTTCCAATAAAAATGCCCATTGAATATAATGGATTTGGTTAATGATAGCTGCCTTTGCTTAAGCACAGCATTTGCTCAACAGCTGCTGTAAACTATGTAAAGTTGTGGCCAATCACAATTTTACATATTGACCCACTTAATATCCATATTGACTTATAACCGTTCGTAAATCAAAGATTACTTACAATTTGAGGTTAAGTCTAGACTGGCCTGAATTCTGCAAACAGGACATAGTCAAAAGAATGATATGTTATTGCCTACTTTCTCAGAGAAGGCAAAAGAAAGCTGCTATTCAGAATGCTCTTTTTTTTTTTTAACGAAGTTATGAACCGCAAAGATCAAACAAAAATATAAAAAAAGAGAGTCTTGCTTTCAGGCTATTTTCTCCTTGTTTCTCTAAACATTTGGTTCTATATTTATTTTTCTAATGGGCTTATTGCTATATTTTTAAAAAGATGAAACAATATATCGGACCCAAATGTCATGTTGCAGGACAGGGGAGAAAAGCCCACAGTACTAGGAGACTTAAGTATTAGAGCAAAAAGCGAGAGACAGCTCTACCCTGGTGGAATCTGTTTTGCCTGACAGATGGGAAATCTGCTAGATTCCTTTTAATCCTGCATACATTATTGTAAGCAATCTTGAGTCACAGCCTTGTTTTGACTACAAAGTCAGCTTACAACATTTCTGGCAACGACGACGGTAACGGCTTATACACCCACACCTCCTTCCTAACAGTTTCTTCATTCCGTTGCTGGATATTAGACAAAGCTTTCCCAAATTTTCAGAATGATGCTTGCCCAGTTTTCTTCTGAAGGCGAAAGCCAGCTGTTAAAATAATAATAGTCTTGTAGTGATTCAGCCTTGACAATGGAGCTATGCGATTAAAGGAAAGACAGTAAATTGAGATACAGATAGAATGGCTGTAAAGTAGATATAAAGGCTTTAAGCAGGCTTATTGCCTTGGTTTGGCAGGATTGTCCTGGTCTGGCACCCAAATCCAGGCATCCCTGCCAACTTACAAAAGAATCCTGGAAAATAGGATTTAATTGCTTGAAAACATGATAAGCTTACCTGAAAAACAGAGTTTGAACATTTTCTTTCCTGATGCGAGAGGGGGAGCAGGTATCCAAGAAAGCTCTGCCTTTTTCTTTGGTGCAGATTTGAGAAACTAAAAAAACCCCTTAGAAATAGGACTCTGTTTCATCAACTAAGTTTTTAAGAAAATGTGACATGAAGTTAGCTGAGCTAAAAATGTATGGCTTTGAGAGCGGAGCCTAGAGTAGATTGTAAACAAAACTAGTACAGGTAGTCCTTGACATACAACCACAATTAAAACCAATTGTGTTTATGTTGCTAAGCAAGACATTGTTAAGTGAACTTTAGTCCATTTTTTTGACTTACATAGTTGAATCACTACAGTTCTTAAGTTAGTACCATGGTTCTTAAGTGAATCTGGCTTCTCTATTAACTTTGCTTATCAGCAGGTTTCAAAAAGTGGTCACATGATCCCGAGGACACTTCAACCGTCATAAGTACATGCCAGTTGCCAAGCATTTGAATTCTCATCACATGACCATGGATCATGCAATAATCAGAATGGATTGCTCCAAAATCAGAACCAAAGCAGACAAGTGATTTGTGTTTAAGGCTGGACCGCAAACAGTTAAGGGAAAACAAATCTGCAGGATTGGACTCTGTTCACGACTCTGTTCAAAGAGTAGAATTCTCTGCATCGAAGGTAGACTCGTTGCGCTTCAAGGACTTCACTGTCCTTTTCTTGCTAGTGCCATAAGTCTCTGGTGACAACTTCTTGGGCTGGGTTTCCTGTTAGACATCTGGCGTATTGGGGAAAGCCTGAAAATATTTCAGGATCAACTGACCTCAGAAAGAGACCTCCCATCATGGCGATTAATACTTCTCATCAGTCTGAGGACGAAAGTGAAGTAATTTCCTTTCACTCCTAGTTTGGCTACAGTTAACAAGAAGATATTAGACAGGGAAAGTGGCAAAAAAGAGCAACTAAGGGATTAAGGCGCTGGAGACTAAAACATACAATATGGCTAGTCTAGAGAAAAAATATGCTAGTTCTAGTAGAAAAGACAAGGACTAAAGATGACATGATGAGTATTCTAACGTATTGTGAGAGGTGCCCAAGAAGGGGTCAATTTATTCACCAAAGTTGTACTTGAGCCAAGGATAAGAAAACAATGAAAACTAATATGAAGAGAGAACAACTGGAATTAAGGAAAAAAAGCTTACCTAACAGTGAGGAACAACTTAACCAGTGGAACAGACACTTCCCTCCAGAAGTATGTGGAGTATTCATCACTGGGAATGCGTTTAAGAAGAAATTGAACAGCCTTATGCCTCAGAAAGGTGAATAGTTGGTCTCCTCGCTGAAGCCAGGAGACCAACCCAGCATCGTCTACGTGATTTCGTATGTCCGCTCATATAAAGTTTGAGCTGCACAAAACTTTTTGAGCAGGAATACAGTAATCCAACGCGTCCGTCGTATCTACATTCCGACATGACGAATCCACGGGAACATCAGTAATATGCTTCAGCGTCGTCATCGCGTTAACGCACTCCCATATCCACTGCACGATCCGGCAAACTCATCATCTGCTCCAGCGGAAAACTGACACCAGGAGGGAAGCGAAAACGGACGGGAATGGACATGCAGCATTATGTAGCACGGACGTCAGAAAGGATGAAAGTGACTGCATCTTGCATACTAAACATTTAAAGCACAGAAAAAACGTTCGATTAAGGGACGTATCTCGGTATATTTAGAATGCTCATAGCAGAGGAATGTCTGAGGATGCAAAAGGACATCTAGTGGAAAACCTATTATTTCCTATAACAACAGAGGCGGAAAAATCACACTGGAATCTCATGCTTCAGTGCAGTCAGCACCTGCTGGTGCCAGACCTCTCAGCTTCAACTTGCCTATGGCTTTCCACGAGCATCCAGTCATCTTCCACATGGTATCGTCGAAGCACATACCTTTCTGGTTAGCCGCCATCCGTTCTTAGCAACAGTGTGAAGCTCAAGGCTCTTTCACCTGTACAAGGCCTAAGTCCTAACGTAAAGAAGTGCGAGTCATCTCGAACGAGTCGTCTGGAGAATACTCGTAAGTATGGAACTCACTGAGAAGAGACCCGAGTATCCAGACTGTATATAAACAGCTGAATGGTGGAGCTGCCAGGCACCGCTAAGACCCTCGTGGGCCAATCTAAGAACTCTACATAGAGAGATGGAAACCATTCCGATGACATGATGTTTTGACGAAAGTAGTGTATGGAGCGAGCCTAGAGACCTTAGTATAGGTCAGGTTACCAAGGCAAACAAACTCAACTCATCGCAGGCGCTGGACCTGCTGAGACGCGAGCTGACTCGTGGCTCACCTGGACCGCTCGGCGTATCACTACACATGAGGCACGGGGCATGTTCAGTATCTGGCTGGATGGGTAGCCCACCAGGAACACTACGCACTTGCTGGTCAGAGAGGAATGGTGAGCAGGCCATCATCGAAGAAATAATGGAGGAGCTCCTCCAGTGCCCTCCTACTGAGAAGGGTGGATAGAAAGTTAGCAGAGCAAGTAGGTCATGCAGAAGTGGAACTTCCCACACGCGTTTTGGAGCCACCGATAGAGGGACAGCACGTGGACTGCAAAGTCCAAGGCCAAGAGTCACGGTCCACTTATTACAATCTAAACGCTCGTTCTCTAGCATCATTCTCTTCATGCGATCGGTGAATTGCTGGACTAGCAAATTCAGTACATGATTCTCGAGTGCAAGTAGTTAATTGCTGCAGATGTACGGGTCATAAACGCCGTATCAGAGGTGACCACTATGTCGGTGGCTTCCAATAACCCTCCAATACCAGATTGTGTCCCTAACTTCACGCTCATACGCACGTCAAGGAAAACCTTACTCATCGAATGAAGCTATGTTCCTCAGATTCAGGAAGGAGTCTGCCTCACCACAGTTGACAGCAACGAGCTGGTGAACGCTCTATGCATCGCATGGAATGCACAACACGTTCGACTTCTCTAGTCACACCATGCATTCAGCATTGCCAACGCTATCCGTCGAGGAAACTGAAGCTCACGCCCGCTAACAATTCATGGCACCATCCATGTCGATGACCTTAAACAGGCCGGTACGTCACTAGCGCAGGGCAGATTAGGAACGTTGGTGATGGAGGCAGAGAAGCCTTAGCCATTGTGATGTGCAACCAGAGCGCTTACCTAGTAGCTTCGGTCAACAGACTAGCATGCTTGCATACCTCTGAAACAGCAGCAACTCCCCAATGCTGGAGAAACTGGATGCAAGCAGGAGGAATGGTAATAAGATTGCTACCTCCTCCTTCGACGCCTGCTGCTCTATTCACTTACTGAGAGATTGACAGTAGAAGCTCGGACCACAGTGACAATGCAGCAGCATGGACACTTAGTGAATGAAAGGCGACTGAATAGCCATGTGGTGTGATTGGGCATAGACAGATGTCGTTATCATGAGGAATGAATTGCAGAATTCTCTAGCTTGTCAATCCCAGCGGATTGAAGTGTTAGTGGCAACCTGCAGGAGGAGATGGACCATAGGAGCTTGTTCCCTACTTCATGCTTGTGCCACACTAGGATGTATCTTAGGTCCATGTATGTTCATGCTCCTATACTAACAGCTATTTACCTAAGTACCTTGTGTTTAGTGGAATGTGTGCGATATACAGTTACTGTGATCAAACAGCCTATGTGCACCTAGAGGGGACATCATCCACTATGACTGCCTGAGTATACGCTCACTCACTGTACTTACTCACAGCTATTCACGCGTAATCAGTACACTCTTTTACCGCCATACGCACAGACTGCTAGAAGGCTTAAACCATTTCTAAAGTTTTCCACCAAGCACTTTATTTTACTAAAAGAACTGAACCAAGTGTGATGAAGCAAGATAACACTTTATTTAATAACAAACTGTAAAAACAAAATGACCCAAGTAAAGTGTCCCAAGCAAGATAAAGTCAACAGGTAGCAACCCAGTCTCTGTGACGTTCCTTCTTAGTCATTCTGAGTGTGCCCATAGTCTTCAGGGATGAAGAGTCCAGGTGCTGTGCAGGTGGCTGGCTGCTGGAGTGCTCGGTCCTGAGCGCATTGGGGTGCCTGGCCCCGGAGGAAAACATGGGGATTGGTTGTGGAGGAGAAGCTCTGCAGAGCAGCTGGCTCAGTCCCGTGATGTTGCAGAGACACCCTTCCTCCATTGACATGGGTGTCAGTTTCCTGCAAGACCAATCACAGATGTGTCTGATGGCCGGGCTTGGCTGTGGGGTGGAGGAAGGAGGATGTAGTGTGGGCTGGTCTGGTCTGTCAGGTGAGCGAGGTGAAGGCATCGTGTGGCAACTCTGTGGCGTCGGTGGCATCTTGTGGCGTCAGTGCGCATCGGTGGTGTACGATGTACCTGTGCCTGGACTTGGGAAGGCTGCCTGTACTGCTGGAACTCCTGGTAGCCAGTAGCCTTGGTAGGGGAGGCCTGTGGGAAAGCCTTGGAATGGGCTGTGACATCACCTGGTCGTGGAGAAGCAGGGACCATGGACTGGTTGCAGCTTGGGCCTGGAGGGTGGTGCAGAAGACCTGTGATCCTCTCCTTGATCAACCTGCGTATTGGGATTCGGGACATGTCCAGCGAGGGTCTGGTTGACATAGGTGACGGGATAGGGCTTTCTTGTTAGAGATGTATGTCGGTGTGTACCAGTTGAGAGAGGAGATCTACACTGCTTGTTGATGGTGTCCCTGATCTCCAAGAGGACAGTGTGGCTCTGCCCCTCCAGTCTGCCTCTCTGCTGCTTTCTGTGGAGGTGGAGCTGGGGGTGGGGTGGGTTGGTCTCGTGTGTCAGGTGCCCTCTCCTTGCTTCCCACTGCATTAGGGGGTCCTCCCAGAAGCACGCTCTGCCATGGGGGAGTTGCAGCTGTCGGGGGGGTCTTCCGTCGCGGGGCGCTCCACAGATACCGTGCCTGGACACATGGAGCTGACTCTTCGCCCGAAGAGGACTTGGTTCTCTGTGGGCTGCCTGAGAAGAGAGGGTTTGACAGAGGGGCTGCGTCCTCAGGGTGGCGGTCCTCACCCTCCAAAGAAGCTGCACACTTGGCCACTCACGTAGGCTCTCCCAGTCGGTGAGTTTGACCGCGGCCTGGGCCAGACTCTTAGAGTACAGTTTCCATACCAGGTGTGCATGTGCTTCCATCACCGAGGAGGACCTCCAAAGTTGTAGCCAGGCTCTCCGCCTTGCTCTCTCCAAGCTGCCTGCTCTGCGTTGGTCGTCGATAGAGCCATGTGTCCCTCCACCAGAGGTAATGGTTCCCCCAGCCATTCGAGCACCTCATCCTCTGTTCCCTTGATGGGTACTGCCTCCTCTCCGCTATCGCACTAATTGCCTCTTCCTCGCCTCTGAGCAGGGCCTTTCGGGCCCTCATTCAGAAGCGGCTTTTGAGTTCTCCGGAGTTGGTCCACCACACCACCACCAGCAGCCACAACGCAGCAGCACCAAGCAGCCACCAGCAGCACTAACAGGACCAGGAGCAGCACCAGCAGAAGTAAGCACCAGCAGAAGCACCACGCACCGGGAGCAACATCAGCAGAGTAATTAGCCCGAGGCAGAAGCAGCCAGCACCAGGAGCAGGCACCAGGCAGAAGCCCCCAGCACCAGCAGAGTCAAGCCCCAGCAGCAGAAAAGCCCCAGGCAGAAGCAGAGTTCAGCACCACAGGGGATGCGGATGGTGGCTGTCCTTTCTTGGCCAGCGGTTGGCAGGAGTAGGCATGGGCTTCCTCTTCTTCCCCATGGTTGGTTGGCTGGAGATTGTATCTGCAGTAGGTCATTTCCTCTGAAATGGTGACCTGCTTGCGAGCTGCATCCTTTTATATCCACGGGCTGATGCAAGCATCCTCCCCGGCAATGCGCAGTAAACGCTTGCAAATCCGCTAGGCAATCCAGTAGGCATCCGGCCTAGAGTCCACTCTGCATCCGCCGTCATCCACTAGGCGTCCGCTCTGCATTCCATCCTTCTGGCTGCGCTCCACTTCGCCTGTGCTCCCCCGGAAGTCCTGCAGATGTGCCATCCGCTTCATCCACTTTTCCATCCGCAGGCTTCTGTGGAGCATCCGCTTAATATCCTCGCTAACATCCCTCTCCCGTCCGTCTTTTTCCATTGTTGTCCGTTCTCTTTATGCAAATTTGGGACACTTTGGAGAGCGGATAACAATGGATGGAACATTATTCTTCGTTCCTCTGTTGTCCTTTTTACTACTTATTGCATCTGGTGGCGATGTGACAGGGCCTTAAAATTCCACTATCAATTCTTTTTACTTCAGGTTGGTCTCCTTTTTTCTAAATTCCAACTCTCTTATTCTCTGCTTTCTTTCTTTTTAAAATTTTTAAATTATCCAAGAATCTTTATCCCTTTGACACTTTATTTTCAGCTAAAAATAGTCTGTAAATGTCAAAGTGGATTAATATCAATTTCTTGTTCAGATCTCTTCTTAACATTCAAAGTCAATTAAAGCTGTCAATGTGAGAAAAGAAAAAAAAACAATTCTTTTTCCTTTCCCTTTCTCTGCTTTAAAAATATTTTTTAGGAATAGTATTAGTCTTTGTAATTCCAGGTACCTTAAATAGATGTTTTCTCTGTTCAACCCTGGCAGTCACACTTTCTCCTTTAAACTTCCTCCTGCACATTCTTGTCCAGTTGGGTTTTTTGAAGTGGCCATTTCTGACCACCACTGCAACTGTCTTTGGGAAAGGGAGTAATGGCCAGCCGAGGAGGAGAGATATGGCTCTCCTCAACCCCACTGGGGGTCACCCCCTTCTTCACCACCTCTATAGGGTGGCTTCAGCCTCAAATCCAAGAAGCTCGGGGTGCTTCCAGCAGTGAGCACGGATCGAAACCGTGCACGATCGCGGATTTCAGTCTGTTGCCGAAGAAGCCCAAACCAGAAATCACTTCAGGCTTGTTTTAATTGCTTGTTTACATGTCTGCCTCTCTAAGGTCATTACATTTGACTTTACAAGTTGGACAGTAAGAGTGATCTGAATGATGCCTATTACCTGTTTCAGGCTGATGTGGGCTCATTCCTCTTCTCTAGCCTGGACATAATTGTATCCTGCCATTGTAATCTCTCCCTCAAACTTTTTTGTGAACAATAAAAGTTTGTGTGGCAGAATAGCAAAACAGGGCTAGAATGCTCAGATAACAGGACAGGAGTGCAAGGCTGAAATAAACGCTGGACACAAGTACATCCCTGTCATTTGCATCCCAAAAATTGCACAGGGGAATCTGGAAATCAGCACTCGGGTCTCCCTGGATGAACCTGACCTATATCATTTTTATGGGGAAAAACAGGAAGATGGAGACCTGCACATGCATCTTTGAACTCCAGATAAATGACAGGATTTTAATGAACAAGGAAGGAAAGGAAATCTTCAGTAAAACTTGGTATTCAGAACCTTCATGACTCCTGTTTGTTTAAAAAGAAACTCCACTTGAGCTATAACTGAATGCGTGTAAGTTTAAGAGAAGGAACAAAGAAAAGAGCCAGGCAAGCTGTCCTTGCTGAAGTAAGACAGATTCTGAAGTAAGACAGATTCCTTTCTGGCTGGTGATCTGCAGAGTGGGGAGAGCATCAAAGCCAGAAGCTTCTAATCATCTTGCTTGTCACAAATTACAAAACACTATTCAGCACAGAACAGTCAAAAATGTAGGACAAGGAAAGAGGACAGAAAAGAGCAATAGATGATTAAGGGACTGGAGGCTAAAATATAAAAAATGTTGCTGGAATTCGGTAGGTCTAGAGGGGCTGTCACAAAGAAGATGGGGTTAATTTGTCCTCCAAAGCAACTGAAGACAGGACAAGAAGCAATGGGTGGAAACTAATCAAGGAGAGAAGCAACCTAGAACTAAACAGAAATTTCCAGACAGTAAGCCCCATTTATTAGTGGAACAACTTGCCTCCATAAGTTGTGAATGCTCCAACACAGGAAGTTTTCAAGAAGAGATTGGACAACCATATGTCTGAAATGGTACAGGATTTCCTGCCTGAACGGGGCTGGATCAGAGGACCTCCAACTCTGTTATTCTGTTGAGGACCTGCAACCTTTATGCTGCTACTTAATCTGCCAACTCAAACATTCCATGGGCGGGAAAACCTGTTTCTAAATAGCAATGGATGCATGCTCATATGAAGTATTAGTACCAATTTTAAAGCCTTAGTTAGGCCACACTTGGAGTACTGCATCCAGTTTTGGTCACTACATCACACAAAAGATGTTGAGACTTTGGAAAAAGTGTAAAGAAGAACAACTAAGATGATTAAGGGCCTGGAGACAAAAACAAGAATGGCTGGAGGATTTGGATTTGGCTAGTCTAGAGAAAAGAAGGACAAGGGGGAAATATAATAGTAGTATTCCACTATTTGAAAGGTTGCCAGGAAGTGGAAGTGGTCAACTTATTTTCCAAAGCACTAAAAGGCAGGACAAGAAACAATGGATGGAAACTAATCAAGGAAAGAAGCAATCTGGAATTAAGGAGAAACTGCCTAATAGTAAAGACAATGAACCAGTGGAACAGCCTGCCTCCAGAAGTTGTGGATGCTTCATCACTGGAGGTTTTTAAGAAGAGACTATCAACAGGCACCTGTCTAAAATGATATAGGCTCTCCTGTTGGAGCAGAGGGTTGGACTAGAAGACCTCCAAAGTCCCTTCCAGCTTTATTCTGATTGTATGAAGATTTTTCTCCAACATGCATGAGCTCTAAATCTGTGATATACTCCTGAGTTTGCTTACCAAATCACTAAATTGGTTCATCTTCATCCAATAGGTATGTTTTCCCTCATCGGCCTCACGGTTATGCTGCTCAACCATCTGCAGATTCTTCTCCCATGTAGCTCTCCGGGAGGCCTCTTCGTCCTAAGGAAACCAAGAATAGATGTGCTATATTCTCTCCTATCTCAAAGCATCATTTGTGGGATGAAGAATAGTTTAAATTTTAGGTTCTCAAAATGGATCCAATTTATTTGATTTTTATCCCGCCTTTTATTTTAGAAGTAACTCAAAGCAGTGAACATACATAATACTCCTTTCTCCCAATGGTAGTGAGATTGGTACTCAGAAAAATAGAAGACCACTGAGTACACACTGAATATTTCTCCCTGCTCTACTCATCTGGGTTTAAGATGAGCTCCAACTCCTATTTATTCTCTAGGTTGCTGCATGTATTAAAATAAAATTGTAAGACCCTGAGCAAAGCCCACAATAATCTTGAAAAGAGTGTAGCAAAATGGAAGACACCCCTTCAAAAAGGTTACATCTTCAAAAAGCAAATTTGCAGCTCATCTCTTTGGATGCTATTGGAACTTGCTTTAATAAAAGGAGGAGGAGAACAGAAAGAAAGAGGGAGGAGGAAGAGAAGAATCTTAGAAGCATTAAAAGTGATGTCTTAGAACTTGACCTAACTCCATTCCGAAGGTATGTAAGGGGTGTGCATTAGTGCACAATTGTGCCTACCATCCCTGTCCTATTGTCCCCATTTGTTCATACCTTTTTCCTGTATCCTTACTCATGTTTATACTTATACCTATTATCTTGTAAGCGATTGACAAATAAGATAAATAAAAACAGATAAATTACTGAAACATGAACTAGACATTCATCTCTTTGAGACCAAAGCAAACTCACTTCAGTATATACTTTCCTGTGCGTCATCTTCCAGTCTCTCCAGGCTTCTTCTAGGGCCGAATCCTGCGCTACGGAAAACGCTTTCAGGGAAACCAGCCAAGTAAGCAACATCACCCAGCTTGAGAGCATTGTCTTCATCTAGAAAGGCAAAAAGAAGCTCTTTGTTACTTATTTCAAATCAGCCAAATTCCCCAATATCACCAGGTAAATCCCTGCCGTGAAATTATCATGGTTGGCACCTTTCTCCTAGTCATGGAGTCCTTTTCCAAACCCTCCCTAGTTTCCTGGACAAACAAGTATTTGGCTTTATCCTTCAGCCCCGTTGCTGTAACTGCATCCACAAAAGGACTTTGAGTTGTAAAGTCTGCCTTCTAACCTTGAACTGTTGCTCTGCGTTTGAAAGGCCTATCTTGATGAATCTCTGAAGAGTTCCCAGGAGCCTTTACAGTGCCCTGGTTCAACCTGTCAGTCAGGATAAAGCAGATGCAATTTTAGGGCTGTGTTGCATGCCCTGTTTGTGGCTGTTTCACCAACTTCAATCTGCTTCTGAGGATGGGAACATCAGGAGGCGTGTGTGAGAACAGCCAATTGTTGTCTTCGTAAGCCAGCTGAAAATCCTGTTGCATTGGGATATTTGTTGGAATTTGAGAGGGGAGGAGGGAACACAGCTTTCTCTGCTCTCTCCTTGTTCACATCACAAAAAGGAATAGACTGGCCAGCAATCTTTTCTTCCCCTGCTCTACTCCTGTGAGTTATGGGTTTCTCTCAGACAGAAACTGCAGACAGGAAAATTGCCAGGGAAAAAAACATGATAAGGGATGGGAAGTCAAAAGATATTCAGTGAGAGGATAGATAGCATGTTTGACAGAAGGAGAGCCTGAGTAAATAAACTTTATGCAGCGAGGGATTAATAAAAGAAAGTTCAGAAAAAGAATGGAAGGAAATACTCCTGCTGCTGCTGAAGGAAGGTAGGAAGCACAGATTTGTGAATGAGGCCATATCTGGGGGCGTGGGAGAGAGAGGAAGGGAGGGAAAGAGGGAAAGGAGGGGAGGGGGAAGAGAGAGAAGAGAATAACAATGGGAAGGGATCTTGGAGGTTTTGTAGCCCAATGCCCTGCTCAAACGAGACTAAACCATTTCAAAAAAATGGCTGTCCAGTCTCTTCTTAAAAAACCTTGAGTGATGGGAGTACCCCATGTTCTATATTAGCATACTTGAAATACCCTTTTCTGATTGGTCCACAAATACTCCAATATGATTGGTTCTTCAAGCG
>BHFT01005606.1:0-14024 GCA_004320025.1 Laticauda laticaudata | reverse complement strand
CTGAACAGGTTTTGGTTCTGGTGATGAATGATCGCAGCTACCATATGGACTGTGTCATGATCCATGGTGGAGAACATTTGATGATGTGGAAGACCCAGACCAAGGGTGAAGATGTCTGTACACCACGGCTGCTGGATTCATGCTGAGATCCAGATGATTTCCTCCCCCTTTTTATAGGAAATATCGGTAGACCGCTAGATATCCTTCCACATACTCTAGACATACTGCAGACATCCTAAAGGCACAAATGACACAGAAGATGTGGTAGGCTGCAGTCGGGAGATGAATTAGCATGAGGAGGGACTGCATTCAGAGGAATAAAAACATCTCAGGCCAGATGACATATTTGAGGAAAAAGACTGTAGACAATTCTTATTTATTTATCTGCTTGTTTGCTTACTTGTTTGAAATATGTATGTAACCAATCATCTTTCAAAAATTAAAGGATATATAGAATAATTTGCAAAACTACAGAACCCAGTCAATTAAAAAATAAATAGCTTAAAGCAACAAAACAACAATCATTTATAACATGAAATCTTATCTTTTTCCAATGCTTGCTGAAAAACCAGGTTTTTAGAGGCTTAAAGTCCCTGCAGGACTTCAGGAGCTAAGGTGTTCCACTGAACAGAGCTGTTATAGAAAACACAAATTTCCTAGTTTCTCCTACATTGACATTATTTGAGGAAGATGACAAGAACCTTACCTACCCTACTTGATCTGGTAAGGTAGACAGATACCTTTAAGGAAAAGAGTTCCAACAGATAGCCTGGCCCTGCACAGGAACTATATTGTTCATAAATCATAAGTAATTTCAGTGATGGAGTTAATGCTTAAAGTTTATTCTTGAAGAGAGTAAGAACAATTACCGTGTTTCTCATAATATAAGGCTGGGATTTATTTTTTTTGAGCCCCCCAAAAACAACTAGGCCATCTTTTTTGGGGGAGTGACTTAATTTCCCCCCCTTCTATCCTTGCCTAGAGTGTGTCCACTCCTAACGGGTGATCATGGTGGAGCACGGAGAGCTCCCTACTCCCGCCAAGCACTTTTGCTGCAGATCCAAGACCTCCGGCATCCACCACTGTTGCTTTCCCTTCTGCCCATGCTGCTGTGATGTTTGGAGCTGCCGATTCTGTGTTGGAGCACCACCACCATTTGGAGCACTTCCTCCACATTTGAAGCTACTGCTTCCATGTTTGGAGCTGCCACTTTTGCATTTGGAGCTGCTGCTGCGTTTAGAACTCCACTACCATTTGGAGCACTGCTGCTGTTCCAAACATGCTCCAAACGGCACTGGCGCTCCAAACATGGAAGCGGCAGCTCCAAATGCAGTGGTGATGCTCCAAATATGGAAGTGGCAGCTTCAAATGTGGCAGCAGTGCTCCAAACAGCGGTGGCACTCCAAATGGCAGCAGCGCTCCAAACACAGAAGCAGCAGCTCCTAATGCAGCAGCGGCATGGGCAGAAGGGAAAGCAATAGCAGCAGGCGCCAAAGATCTCGGGTCTGCAAAATTGCTTGGCGGGAGTAGGGAGCTCTCTGCACTCCACCTTGATCACCCATTAGGAGAGGCTGGTGGTGGGACATGGCTGTTTGTGGGGCACTCCTAATGGCAAGTTCCCCCTGCCCTTCCCCCCCATTTTGCATGTTTTTAAATAGGCCTAAATTTGGAGGAAGGGGCTTAATTTCATTTTATGCCAAGAAAACATGCTGGGTCTTCCTATTGAGAGGGGGTATATTGTTGGAGAAACACGGTATTATCACTAAACATATCTATATGCATAACAATAGTGTATATTTAAGGTGCCAGATCACGGATGGGGAGTTGTAAATTCAATCCAACATGAAAACCAGCTGGGTGACTTTGGGCCAACTACTCCCTTGAGTGGCTTTCAGTGCAACCAATTTGTCCTTCTTTAATTACATTTGTACATTATTATATTTTCTTTCTTAAATTAAGAAATTGAAAATACTTGATCTAAATTGTATGGATTGATTGGGGATAATGATAATACATATATACACATATACACATTTACACACAAACGTACATAAACTTATAAGGGGGAGGGAAAGGGGCAGAGAAAGAGGGGAGGAAGTGTTCTGGACTAGAGGCAGGGATGCATGGAAGCTAGCTGGATGAGTTTTGACTTGTTGCTTTCAGTCCTAGACTGAAGAAAGTAAAAAAAAAATTCTCTGCCACCCAATTAGCATGTAGCATGACAGCTAATGGTCTTTAAATTTTAATGAAGAGATCACAGAGAGAGAGAGAGAGGGTGGGGAGGGAGGGAGATAGGGAGAGGGAGAGAACATAACATATAATGATGTGCATGGACTAGTAGTGGTTGCCATTCTACTAGTTATTAGAATTGCAAAAGTTAAATGTTTGCTCAGAGGTGTAGCCTTGACAATTAACATAATTGTCAACATAAAAATAAGACTTTTGCTCTGAACCTGACAAAAAAGTGCTAGTTCAACCATATCAATTTGATTCACCTTTGGACAAAATTTTCAGTGATTTATGTTTATAGGGCAAGAGATAAAACAGTTTACTTTTTTTGAAGTGTGACCATCCACTTGGCTATTTATTCATGTCCTGAAAAATTACTGGTATTTCTTCAGGAAAAATTTGTCTTTAACAAATAAATTGGACAAATATTTTATGATGGTTATTATTAACAAATATCTTTCTTTTGACCTTCCTATGGGTACAGGATAAAGTGGGTGTTGATTACCCTAGCTGATGTAGTGTAAAATTTCACACTGTCCATCTGTCCTTCCTACCTTGTCCACTCTATCCCAAAACAATTTGGAAACATGAAATGGGTAATATTAATTTCCTTGCTTTGCTTGGTAAGCTTTGCTGAATTAAAAAACCTACCTAGAAGATATCAACATGCTGGTATGATGTTTTCTGCTTCTCACTCTCTGTTTTTCAGATCTTTATTTGATTGTTCCGATTGGTACTGAATTCATAGTACTACTTTGGAAGCACATAGTAAAAGCTTTAACCAGGAGACTATATGTTCCTTCAATAGATTCTTCAAGAGTATAACTTAGTTTCTCTTCAAACTGTATGAAGTGCAAACTGTATTTGCATTTCAACACAATTTTTATCCAAGAATTTCCCAGTGAATTGTGTTTTATTGATGATTATAGTCGCCTGTAAAAAAGATATTAGTATATACTTGTCATGATTATCAATATTTGGAGGACAAGAACTTCCTCACAATAAATCCAAAATTGTATTTATGTGTCTAATGTTATTGAATGTGTAAATATTTTCTGTGCCCCAAATAATAGCATTCTCTATTCCAGAGTGAGACCCTGACATTTCTTGCAATCTGGTATAATAGTATAAAATTGTACTAGATGCGTAGAAGAAATTATGAAGAAGTTACTTGTTCTGCAAAATTTGTTGTCCTTGATTTATTTCAAAATTCTAAGCAATCATATTTAGTTCATAGTAGTATAGTAAACTATTAAAAAGAAGGTAGTTGCATCAAGACATCTAAACACTTGTGAGAAAAAGGAAATGATAAAACAACTTTGTTTTGTTGCCAAGAAGACCACATAAGATGTCTTCAAGTAGTTTTGGAAACTATATTACAAGTGTTATTTCTTTTACTTAATTACAAGAGACATCAAATTTTAAAACAGTTATTTTGTAATTATTTTATTTATGTTATTGCCAGATATGCAAAAATAATAGAGTACATCCTAAGCATTGCAATATCTCCTCAGTCTTTGCAATGTATTAAATAAGTTTAGAAGATATGAATTTGTTCTTGCATATAGTATGATACCATTATACTCAATTAGAAGTTTATTAAAGGCACAAAGTTGAATAATTCTTTCCTGGAATAGCAAGTAAAAAATGTTCATTTCCTTTTTAACAGATGACTATCAGTTGCCCTTGAATTGTTTCTTTGCATTATCAAATAATGAGCTTGCTGGCCTGTAAGTCTTCCCAATAATTGTGCTATAAATGATAAATCTAAATAATATAAGATATACTTGTACACAGAGATGGTTTGCAATAAGAATAGTATAACATTGAAAAACCTACCATAACCATAACATTTTTATTCCTCTCCCCCTAAGAGGAAATAATATCTTTAAGGTTCAGCATTTTGTTGCGATAGCTATAATTTTAACAGACTGAGAAAGCATTAGTTTATTATTTCCTTTTCAGAAAAATAATTTCTCTTTTGATATAGTCATTTTTTTTAATGCTGGAAAATTGTGACATGAAGTTCTAAATTTGAAATTTTGAACTTCTACAGTCAAAACAAAATAAGAAAAACTTAGATTCCAAGCAAATAATTCCAAGCACCTTCCAGTTCTGCCAACTTAGTAGTATGAAAGCATGCAAATGGGAACAGATAAATAGATATCAATTTGATGGGAAAGTAACAATGTTCTGTGTGATTTGGCATATAATTATGCTGATCATATGATCATGGCAGCATCTCTAGACAATGCTGGCTACCTCATCTAAGAAACATAGATGAACACCACTCTCTAAAATCAGACAAAACTGGACAGGGGAAACCTTTATTTTTTGTATTTGAAGGGAGCCACCATAAAATGACTATTCTTTTTCCCTCAGTAAAAAGAATTGCTTAATCATTTAATAGTTTATTGATATATCCATAATTTTAGCAGACTGAAAGGGAAGTCCTAAGTATCACATTCTCTATTCTTGTTCTTTCCTTCAGTATATCTCTCTTACTCTAGTCATATAATAATAATAATACTTTATTTGCGGTCACAGACCAAAACACAAGTACAACAAAAGAAGAACATGGGAAAATTAATCATGAACAATGGTTCACCAAAACTGACTAAGGGAAAATACATGTTCTGCCTCTGATGTTACAGCTCTTAAAAAAAAATTGGAAACCAAAGAAGTGATATATGAGGAGCCATCACCTAACAATATAAGAAAAAATTACTAACATTGGGTCGAGAAGGGATCTGTTTCAAGGAGAGACAGTACGTGAACTTAGATCTGCCTGCATTTATACATAGGGTAATATAAAAGGACATGCTCCACAGTTTCAACCTCAGCTCTGTCACAGGGCATTAGCCGCTTGTTAATTGGGAGCCTCTTAAATGCACCCATCCAGTAGTGCTGAGGGTAAAACATTTTAAAGCGAGCTAGGGAAAAAAGCTCTTCTATACCTGGGAATGGTTAGAGTGTAAAAATAGGAAGCCATCCTCAGTCACATTAATTATTAAATTGCGCTTAAAGATCAGAGGGGAGCAATTTTTGCTTAGCTCTGGCTCATAATATTTGCAAGTCAATGTCCATAAGCCATTGGACTACCCTAAATTGGGTGTCCTTATGCCATAAATCTCCCAGGCATCCCCCGTAAAAGCCTAGCAGGGTGCAATTTCTTCATCACCTCCCTCT
The DNA here is from genome assembly GCA_004320025.1 of Laticauda laticaudata. Classification (NCBI taxonomy): domain Eukaryota; kingdom Metazoa; phylum Chordata; class Lepidosauria; order Squamata; family Elapidae; genus Laticauda; species Laticauda laticaudata. Next base: position 8,606 of record BHFT01005606.1, on the reverse strand, counting down.
CCCAAATGAGAAATATTGAGAGTCAGCGTAATGCAACAGGCGAGAGCGTAGCTACCAGGAACTGCCAGAAAAAGAGCACCTGAAACCACCATTTAAAGGTGTTAACCCATTGCCAGACATTCGACTGATCGAAGCTGCCCCAGTTCCAGGTCACAATTGGAGCAAAACCAACACAAGTGAGGAAGCCCCAGAAGTTTTCTAAAAAAGACAGCCTGGGTTCTTTCAATTACAATCCTTTGAAGCCCCGAACGAATCCATATGGAATTCTGTTAGAGTTTGAGCCCAAAGTTTTTGGCTTTGTAAATACACAGCAGCAGAAGAATAAACTGGCCTCCTTGGGTATAAGATAAATCTTAAAATCTGCTGGCTGACTACAGGAGACCGAATTCAGATCTGGGTCCGATTGTCTAATCCAAGTTACCGGTTGTTCTGATAATTGAATACCTAAATAGCTTAAAATGGGAAAACCTGCTTAACAACATTACCATTGATAGTCAGCTTATGCAATTTTCTGGGCTCTAGAGAACTTCCAATACTTGGGATTTGTTGTAATTAATAGACAAGTGGTTCTCAGCACTGTAGGACCTGAATACAGAAAGTAATCTTTTCAAGACCTGGCCTTGACAATGAAAGGAGGGCCACATCGACAACATAAAAGAGAAGCGGGATCTTCATAGTTGACAACTTTGGGGCATGGGACCCAACACATCCAATGTGAAAGGCCAAGTCAGATTAAGAATAATTAAACCAAAGAGGAGCCAGAAACGCAACCCTGCCTTACTCCATTTTAATCGGGATAGGATTTTGAAAGTTCTCCCTGCAAACCACACCTGACCTGACTAGAGGTCTGGTTGTATAAGGATCTAATTAGGAACAGAAGATGTCTATCGATAGAACTTTTGAGCAGTTTTGACCACAACAGTCCCCTAGGGACTGAGCCAAATGCTGACTGTAGGTCAATAAAAGCAGTAAAAGGTTTGCCACCTGGTATGGCAGTATATTTATCATTTTTTAATTATTATTACAATTTTTATTGGTTTAAAACAAAACATAGACAAACCAAACATAAAAACATAAGCCATCTTCCATATATATATATACATACAGTGTGCCGGTTTGGTTTACAAATTGTTTTGTGCTACCATTTTGTAGTCTTCCATTACAATTACATTATATAACCTCTCATACTTTCAGTCCAAATATCAAGTACATAATATCTTTATTAATCAATAGTTGACTATACTTTTATTCATTCATGTTTTACAAAATAATCATGTTCTACTTAGTTTATTTTGTAACAATTCATATTATCCTCCAGCATCTATCCTAGAATCATTTTGTAGATATAATTGAAAAAGAAGAAAAAAAAAAGAAAGAAAATACATCTTTAATATTTATTATTTCTAAAAATCTACATATTTCATTACTATGATTTATTATCTAACCATTGATAGAATAGATCCCAAATTTTATAAAATTGTCCATCTTCTTGCTCTCCCAATTTCAAATGTCAATCTACTCATTTCAGCACATTCCAATATTTTCTTAATGATTTCCTCCTGTGATGGTATTTTCTCATTTTCCAGTTCTTAGCAAATACAATCCTAGCCGCTGTTAATACATTTACAATCAGGTATTTCAAGTTTTTACTATATATTTCAGGTAAAATTCCCAATAAGAATATCTCTCGGTTTTAAATCTATATGTTTTTCCTGTCATTTTTCCAACCATGTGTGGATTTTAGTCCAATATTTTTTAGCATCCGCACAGGTCACCACATATGGTAATATGAGCCAGGTGTCTGATGACATTTCCAACACTTTTTGGACTTATTGTTGAACATTCTTGCTATTCTTGTCAGGGGAAAGTGCCACCTGTAAAAACATCTTGTACAAATTTTCTTTACATGCTGTTGACATTGTCATTTTATAATTTTGAGACCACAACTATTTCCATTTCTTTAAATCAATCCCATATCCAAAATTCTTCCCCAGGCAATCATAGTTTCTTTAACTTGTTATTCTTCTAATTTAATTTCTAATAAATATCCATATAATTTTTTAATCACCTTTTCATCCAGCACCTGTCAAAATCTTATCTAAATCAGTCAATTTATCATAAAAACCTTCTGTTTTAAAAATCTTTATCATACCTTGATTGTATTTGTGCATATGAAAACCAATTCATCTTTATACCTTGTTCCTCTAATTTTTGGATAGATTTAAGTTCACCCTTTTCATTCAATATTTTACCATATCTAACTGTTTGTTCTTTTTTGTATATTATAGGATAAGAAAATGCTTCAATAGTTGATAACCAGATTGGAATTTTCAAATAAATTGCAAATAAATAGAAATTGCTGTAGCACTTTACCAGAAATGTTGTCATACTGGTTATTCAGGCCCAGAACATACAAAACCTTTGGAAAGTTCTTGGAAGCTAAATGGGAGTTTATATGGGGTTATATGTTGAATATATGTAGCTGTGTTAAGCCCTGCTAAAATGAAATTAACTTTTAGATGACCTTGTCATGCCCCTCTCAGAGTCTGAATCCAAGGAAGAATATGAACAGCTGACAGGGAGTGAGAGTGTGGCTCCATTGGCTATGGAGGAAACTGGGGAAGGGAAAAGTCCAGTTGAACAGGGCAGGGGAGAGGTAGAACAAGGGAGGGGGATTTCAGAGGAAGACCCAGACCTATCCCTCCTTCATCCTAGCACATGCACATGTGTTTGTGGACAAGCTACGTTTGATATCACTAAAAACTTGATAGCACTGGCAAGCATAGAGACTGTGGCTTATGCAGACATCAAGAAAAAAATAAGGAAACATTATGAGCTTAAACTCTCAGTTATTGCCTAGCATCATGCATTCAAGCAACATTAACAGAGATCCAGGGAATCTGCAGCAGAGTTTGTGGCAGCCTTTTGCCAAGCTTCACACCAATGTGAGTTCTCTGATCTGGAAGACCATCTCAGAGACAGGCTCATTTGTGGCCTGTACAATAATGAATTACAGCAGCGCCTATTTGCCATTGGAGAAATTGATTTTCCTAGATGCATTGAAGGAAGTTATGGAGGATGAAGCTGCAAGACTTTCCGGCCAACAAAAACACTCCACCCCCACCGCCCTGAAATCCACCAAGAGCCACAGAAGGCTTGGGGAAAGTCAGTGAGAGTGAAGAAATTGATCACTTGTGGAGAGCTGCACAAGCTGCAGGTGACTGCATTAAAAAAGAAGAGTGCAAATTCCACACTGTAGTAGGCTGTGCCTGTGGAAAGCAAGGGCACATTGCCAGAGTTTTCAGATGTCATCAATGGGAAACAAAACCTGAAACATAGCAGAATAAGAGGATATGGCCCCCAAGGCAGGACAGAAGGTGTTCAGGAAGGTGTAGCATCCAATACACAGGGGCCCAACTCCCCATCAAAGAAAAATTTAGACTCTAACTAAAACTGCAAGGGGTCCTAGGCCCCATGGAGCTGGATACTGGATCGGCCATGTCCATTATCTCCTCCACGACTTTCAACCACATTTGTAAATGTAGCTGATGGTAGGTCCTGGTCAAATCATTGAGATTAGTGCTAATATACTTCCAGATTTGCCATGTTCCCATAAGAAGCAAAGCTACCATTAGAGTACAATTGAGAAAGTTTGAGGGTCCCCAAAGCATAGTGGTCATAGAGCCTTATAGGCCTGGACTGGTTTGAGGCCCCAGGCATCAGGGTTATGGGCATCTATTGAACCCAAATAGCTGATCTAGCAGCAGTATGCCAGTAATACATATTCAGCACTGAGCTGGACAATACAAAGGGGCACCCATTTCAATCAACCTCGATCCAGCAGTAATTCCAATCCAATTAAAACTGTGCAGGGTTCCCTTTGCATTGAAGCCTAAAATTGATGTGGAACTTGACAAGCTGGTACAGCAGGGATTGCTCTAACCTGTGACCAATAGCCAGTGAGAGACTCCCATAATGACCCCAGTTAAGTGGGGATGTTCACATCTGTGCAGACTACAAGTGCACCATAAATAAGAAAGTACACAGCATGCTTACCCTGTACCAGTGGTAAGCCACATTCTTGCCTCACTCCAGGGAAGCCGAATTTTTATCAAGTTAGACCTAGACCAGGACTACCAGCAGCTACCAGTAGATGATGCTACCAGAGAAGCACAAACAATAATAACACAGAGAGGTGCATTCCCAAGTGCACTGCTTGCAGTTTGGAGTGAGCATAGTGCCAGGGTTGTTCCAAAGTATTATGGAATGAACATTGAAGAACATTCCCAGCATCTTCCCATACTTTGATGAAATCCTGATCATGGGGAATCAGCAGCAGTCTTGGCGGAACATCCCCATGTGATACTCCAACATTTCTGCGAGGCAGACCTAAAACTCAAAAGGGAAAAGTGCCAGATTGGCATGGAATCCACAGAAATCCTGGGTTTCCACATGGAAACTGCTTAAATCCACCCATCTAAAGCAAAGCTAAAGGCACTTCACCAATTCCCCACACCCAAATCAAAGGGGGAGATTAAAACATTCCTGAGCTTTATAAATATTTACCACTCCTTCTTACCACATAAGTCTGCCCTGGGAGAACTGCTACACCACATACTGGACAAAAAAGCATCCTGGGTCTGGTCAAGCACTCAAGACAAAGCATTCAAGGTGATAAAATCATTGCTATCCTTGGACTCTATACTAGTTCATTTCAAAAAAACCCACCAGTCACACTAGCCTGTGATGCTTTGCCATATGGAATTGGGGCAGTACTAAGCCACAGAATGCCAGGTGGTAGAGAGGCCCCCATGACATACTATTCTAAAAGTTATCATCAGCTGAAAGGAACTATGCCCAGATAGACAAGGAAGCCCTTTCTATAGGGGCTGGCATTAAGAAGTCCCACGACTTCTTGTATGGATGAACATTCACCATCTTTACTGACCACAAACCTCTGTTTGGTCTCTTCACAGCTGACAAACAGACACCACAGATCCACGAATGCTATGAAGATCCACGAATGCTATGAAGATCCACTTTCATGGCTGCATACTTGTACCTGCTAGTCCACAAATAGGCCAAAGAAATGGGCCACATTGACGCTCTCAGCCAACTGCCTCTACCACAGACTTAGGTGGATCCAGACCCAGCTTGTCATATTTTGGTGATTAAGGACCTGCCTGAACAGGAGTTGAATTCAACCGGTGTCACTACTGGTTCAGTGACTAAGTTTTGGGTGCACATGTGCACTCTGCTGTGTGTATGTGTAAAGAAAACCAGCTGTGCTGCCCAGACAGCTGAAAAGTGCTCTGCATGGATGCGCAGCATTTGAAAAGCCTCTTTTTTCCTGCTTTTTCAACCTTAACTGTGCCATGCGAAGCAGCTGAGGTTGAAAGAGCAGGAAATAAAGGACAGGTAAGAGCCTGGGTGGGTGGGTGGGCCAAACAGCAGCAAATACAGAACCGGTATTAAAGATATTTTGAATGAAAAGGATGAGCTCAAAACTAAACAAGAATTAAACAAACAAGGGATTGATATGGCTTGGTATTTATATGTGCAAATACAGTCTAGATATGAAAAAGATGGAAAACAAGATGGTTTCTATAAGAATTGTCAGAACTGGATAAAATATTAGAATTAGATAAATGGAAAAACCTATGGGATAGAAACTATAAATTAACAATGTCAACTGCATACAAAGAAAACTTGTATAAGATGTCTTTTATACATGGCATTTTGCACCAACAAGACTGGCAAAGATAAATCAGCTAAATGCTGGAAATGTCACCAGACAACAAGATCATATTATTATATGTGGTGGCTATGCATAGAAGCAAAAAATATGACACAAAAATACATACATGGTTGGAAAAGATGATACAGCAACTCGTAGATTTAAAACCTTGATATATTTTTGGGAATTATACCAGAAACTTATAGTAAAAAAAAGACATATTTAATTATTCATGTACTAACTGCAGCTAGAATTATATATGCACGATATTGGAAAAATGAAAAGATTCCGACAGAAGAGAATGTGATAAGGAAAATATTAGAATGTGCAGAAATGAATAGATTAACACTTGCAATTAAAGAGAAAGAGCAAACTAAATATTACTAGATATGGAAATTATTTTATTGATAGCTAGAGAAAAATATGAAAGCTAGAAATAGCTAATAGGCTAGTGAAATATAGAAAATATGTTAATAGAATTAAACATGTTAAGAAGTGTTATAGTAATAGAAATATTATGTATATCAATAAGATAAGAATAGAGAATTAATGTAAAAGCAATGAATATGGTTGTAAAATTTAACTGTTATTGCACAAAGTATTGTACCCAGATGACACACAATTCAATGAAAGATGAATTGTATGCATTTTAAATAACATAAAAAACTTTTTTTAAAAAAAGGAAGTGATATCAGTCTCATCGATGACAAAGACCAGGGTTATCAGAGTGTTGTGCCAGCTGTTTGCCACACATCTGGTCTGCCAGATATAACTGTATCTGACAACAGGGCACAATTCATGGCAGAATTCATCTTTCCTCAATGATAACATGATTTGATACATAACATTTGTTCCATTCCATCACAAGGTATTATTAGACCCACTAGAAAACTGTTTTCCTCTAAGTTTGCCTACACCACCCATGGCCATCTTCAGAGATACGGGGTACCAAGGGCAGTACAGCTGCCACCTCTCACAGGCTGTCACAACCATCAAGATTCTGTCCAATTGGAGATTGAGAATACTCCACTGAAACAGGACATTGTGGTGGTCCACCTGGATCTGTGGGCCCCCAGCCTATCTCAAAGATTATGAATATTGAATGGACTGAGGGTAAAAACTATCTTATGGGGAGTGTTATGTATTGAATATATGTAGTTGTGTTAAGCTTAAGCCCTGCTAAAGTGAAACTAACCTTTAGATGATTCTAACTATTAACTCTAACTGTTTTGGAGGGTAACTTAAAACATACATATTCGGGTGGCTTTTTCAAGTATTATGATTAAGGCCCTGTGGGCCCTGAGTATAAATTACAGGCATTTGCCTACTATTCCTCAGTTCCAGTTTTGAGTCAATAAAGTCAATAAATGCTGTTGTACCTATGCTGATCTGTTTCTTGCCTACTGAAGCCCACTACTCAATACACAACTGGAATATTTTTAAGGATAAAATGAATGTATGAACTCCATTTCTAAGACAATTTCTGGTTTTTCTTTGAAGACATTTCACTTCTCATCCAAGAAGCTTCTTCAGTATTATTGTTGGGAGGCACTGTTTTATTCCAAGAAAATGCCATTAAAAGATGAAAATAATTTTCAAAGCTAATGGACCCCATTAATTTGCTTTTTGATATATTTTGTTAGAATCTTTTTGAAATATTTTAGTTGTTGGAAGTTTTTAAGATACCAAGCTAATGAAGGAATAATTTTGATATTTGACTCTTCCTTCCTTCCTTCCTTCCTTCCTTCCTTCCTTCCTTCCTTCCTTCCTTCCCTCCTTCTTTCTTTCCTTCTTTTCTTTCTCCCCATTTGAAAAAAAGAATTATAACTTCAGTGTTTAGTCCTATTTTAACAAACCAATCTAGAAAAATAATAATAGTAATAGCACTTAAAGTTATATACTATTTCACAGTGCTTTACAGAGCTCTCCAAGCAGTTTACAAAGTCACTATATTGCCCCCAAACAATTTAGCTCTTCATTTTACTGACTTCAGAACCTCTACCAAGTCTGAAAACTCAGTGGTTATTCTATGGAATTTATCTAAAGATGTACTACACCCAGAGCCCAACAACGTACTGAAGGTGCTAGTGGAACATCTGCATAGAGGGTGTTCCCATATATATGGTGGGTATCTGAAACTGCTGCATGCATTATCTTGATCCATCGGGTCAAGATGGTGCACAAACCAGATCAAACATTGAGAATGAGAGTGATGCACCCAAAAGAAACATTACTCAAAGAACAGGAATCTTCAGTAGTTTACCATATCAACTGCAGTAACTGAGCAACCAACAATGTAGGATAAATGGCCAAGTGATTATAGGCCAGATCACATGAACATGAATTCGCTGTCTGATGCAAAGAGCAGCACTCCCAGATTTGGACACATATGAAGGAACACAATCACAACCAAAGGAGGACGCTTACTGAAAGAACCCTGGTTTTCCAACAACAACTCCATTAATAGACATATCAAACTGCTACCAGACTATCAAGCATTGAGGCACCAGGAAAGATCCTGGAAGAAGAGCAGAGACTGCTTCTCATCACAAGCAAAGCAACAAATGAATCTAGTGGACAAACCAAAGGGCCCTTTAAGATGGAAGCCCATTGGTATGAGGGAGGGAACTAGAGATAATGCTGTCAAAGTCATGCACACAACAGCCATTGGTTAATGTTATATAAGGGCACATATCTCCTTAATGGTAGTTTTACACTCTGATGATGTTAGTAGAGGCTGACAAAAACTTAATGTATAATATAAATTTTTAGTTCTAGAGATTGAGATGTCTGTCTCTTTTTTCACAGTTTTATCTATCTATCTATCTATCTATCTATCTATCTATCTATCTATCTATCTATCTATCTA